>JAODUE010001150.1:0-12720 GCA_027564755.1 Amblyopsis hoosieri
CAAGCACACACACACAATGGCACAGCTCTGAAGCAGTGGTGCAGATCCTCTCATGCCCTGGCTGTCAATAGACTAATCGGTCACAACCAAATCGGTTCAAAATCGGCCTGAAATCGTGTAGTGGATACCCGGCATTAGACGTTGGAGCGCATGTATTCACACATTCCCCATAAACAAAGTGTTGCATAGGGGGTACCAATAACAGTTTTTAATTTAAAGATGGGTTAAATTAACAATTTTCAAGTCAGCACTGTCACAAACATCTTCAGTAATCTGTGTCCCTTGGGATTTCTACACTTCACAACAAAGTCAGCACTTTTAGGCATCAGGAGGAAAGTACTATTGCCCCTGTGGTTCCCATTTCAACTATACATTCACACACAGTTAAAACTTAAGGGTAAGGTTTGGGCTATCATTCTCATTCTCATTCTGACACACACACACACACACACACACACACACACACACACACACACACAAGTGTATCATTCCCAGATTGCCTAGAAAGGACAGGTGCGCAGGGGGCTGAAATCATGGCGGCTCTTCTTACCGTGCCTTTGTCCTGCAGGCACATCATGAGGGTGCACACGTCTCCCGTGGACTGGTGGTTCACTATCACCATGGCCTCCTCCTCAGAGATGGGCCTCACGTCGTCGCCCCACTCCGTCACTGGAAGGAAACGCAGGGCCGCGTTTAGAGAGAGAGAACAGTGCAAAGTATCTGTTTGGTTTCTAGAATCTACGTCATAGTACAGTGGACATCAATGTAGAGTAGTGAAGGTGGGGCCATGCGTTAACATGGCATGGTACAAGTATGGTGTCTGGTGTGACCACAACCAAAATTCACTTTGAGAAAAGGGTCTGGATGAGAAGGGTTTACAGTCGTTGCCTCCCACTGGGCGTAGACCTCAGGCTATGTTTGAAACTATTGCCATTTAACCAATCAACGTTGCCGCAACTGTTTTGATCGCCTCATCTAGCTCTATCACCATTTCGAATCGCGCTTGATTTCAACATCATCTCACTTATCCACCATGATTGGACTGCCAGCAGGTTGGCTGTGGATATGCCAATGCGAACAAGGTTTTCAGACTAATCTCAGCAACAAAAGAAAAACACAGAAATATTGGGGTAGAGCCAGCAATGTAGCAACACCTGTCAAAAATAATCCTAATAGTTAGAAGAACACAACTAAATCATAGTTTTGTAAACTCCCTTGTACAGTCTATGCATGAATATGCTGTATGGGTACTGGTACACCTATTCCTACCAAGACTAGCTTTAAGGAATTCAATCTTAACTACCATAGTGTCATTTTTATCAATGTTTTTTTTATTGCATAGTTGATTAAAGATCTTATTGGACTTTAGACGGTGCTACTGTATGTAATATGTTGGGCATATAGGGTTTTGATAGCAAGAAGCAACCTATCAAAAGGAGTTTAACCCAACATCGGCAGCCACAATTGTTTTAAGATACTGGCAGTCATATATTAACAATCAATAACTAGGCAAAACAGGAAAACGTGGGGGTGTGCCCACAAAAGATACTGTCATTTCTATAACAACTAACTGAAAAGTACCAAGCTCCCTTCTTTTTTTTACCTCAAAGGTTTACCTTCTCAAACTTATTTCCAGGTAGCAACCATGGTACAAACTTGCATAACAGCACCGTAACCAAGAAGACCGGACTACCATAAACTGACAAAAGTAATCATGTTTGTTGTGATGGGACTGTGGCATTGGATTCATAGGGTAGAGAAGCTACATGGCCATCTTCACTAAGAATTCATCCAGATTAACAGACTGCTTCCTACTGAATCAGGAAATCAAGTTATTTGCATTTACAAAATCTCTCTGCAGGGCGTATAAGGAAAAGAAGTCAATACCCTCCATCTCCATGCTATAACAAAAATGCGCTTTCAATGAGGCTTTGATACAGAGATGGTTAAGAAGCTGTACTGTAAATCATATTAGGCTAAATGAAAGCAAATCAATACAATATAAGGAGAAAAAACATAACATTTAACATTGTGCTCTATATACACACACACAAGGCTTATTAACATAAGTTGTAGCATTAGAAGCTGCTGGTCCAGTGGCTCTCTCACTCTGCCTTCCATGATTTACACTGACACACCTCTATTCAGAGAGCTAATAGCCTGTAGTCTGCAACATTAACCATTCTGCTTGTATACTTCTATTGACACACTGGATTAGCGCCAGAAGAGGGGCATGCATGTGTGAATGCCATAAGGTAAAAAGACCCTGGTGGGCACCCCTCAATGAATGTCTGTATGGAATGCAAACCCTTACTACAAAAGTCAAAGCCAGAGTGCCAGACCTGCTCAGATCAAAAGTATGGGGTTCACCCATCATCCAAAGTCCAGTAGCAACCCTTACCAAACGCTGCTGCAGCTGCTTATACCACTATCCCCCATTGGCAAACAACTGACATTCAAATTCACATTTATTACGCACAACTAAAATCATGTATAGCAAAATGACCAAGGAATACTATACGTCTTCGGTTTCAAGTGTAAGGCATGCCATCTTTCCTGAGAGGTTTTCCTAACAAAAGACAGCTGATGCTGTTGCTAGGAGATGTGCCATCCGATCTAAATCTTCAAATGGAGCCTTTATTGATTGGTCCATTTTCTAATGAAGTGATTGAGTAGAAAGTGAAAAGATCCTTAATGCTGCTTGAGTTAGTGCACAAAGGCCTCCAATTATGCACTCCATATAGAACCAGACAAAATAACATCTTAAAATACAAATATAAACTAGTTCTGTATTATGCAAATTAGAACATAGGTACACTATTGTATGATTACAGTTCACAAAAAACTATTTGTTCATAAAGAATAAGAATTAATAATTGAAGATTAATCATGTATTTAACAAATTCGCAAAATGCATAAATGGCAAAGTACAATACACCTTTATTTTTTGCCACTGTATATTGTACTGTAATGGTGAATGATTAAAATGTGGGATTTAGATGTAGCGGAGAGAGCGACAGGCCTAAAGAACTGTAAACCTGGGCCTTGTTCTCCATACGCTGCTCAAGTAATAGAAGCTAAGATTTGTTTCCACATCTGGCTAATTCAGTCAAGTATATTAAGCATTTGTTATCAATTGACAAAATCGACACTTCAATGTGGCTTTATACCTAGATGACGTAGTAGTTGTCTTAACCCAAGTAATAAAAGTAAAATAAAAAAAAACACCTATTAGGGCTGCCACTTCTAGAGAAACCGTAATTCTTTTTTCTCTTTTATAGCATCATCAATAAATAAAAATTAAGCTATAATCAATGTATTCCACGTTAAAGAATCATGGCGATCTACATTCAATTAAAGCACATACAACCATGTTAACTTGGAAAGTTTGCTCTTTGATGTTAAGCACTGAAAACAGCTCCGAGATCCACCTTAATAATACAAAACTGGCATCACGTGAGATCGTTAATCAAATTAAAGTACAAGAGCAGGGGCCAGCATTTAAATTAGTTTATAGCTATATGTGACTGGTTGTTACAGGGTGTTTATGGCCTTTGAAAAATGTCTGCCCCATCAACCCCACCTAAGACAATCACGTACCATTTTTACAATTAGGCAATTTGCAGGTTAAAACCGGTGTTGGCTAAATGTTTTTGTTCAAACCTCTTTAGGAGTGCATGTCCTTCCTGTCTCCTGAGGAATGAGTAACTGGTGTTTCCTTTCCACTTTACTCACACTCACTGTTATCTAACCCTCCTACAACTGACATCGGCTCACCCTGGGCTCATCGTACTACTCTCCCTATAATACACTGTTGTGTTTCTAATCTGGGGAGGATATTTGGGCTTCTGTGCCAAGGGGGCTATAATGCAGTCAATAAGTTCACATTGAAGTCCCCAGTAGGCTGTGTCATTTTTGATAAAGAGTACCTTTACACTTGCTGAAGCCTACACTGGGAACCAGGGGAGAAGCATGAGTGAGAGATGGGTCATCTGTCAGGGAGAATACATTAAGGTAATTGTCTTTGAGATGACACAGTTAGTCCGGCAGCAGGACAGGCGGGCTATAGGAGTGTCTAATCCTGTGACAGTGGTCTGCCAAGCATTGTACCATTGACCTTGCCCGTTTAGCTACTGCCGTTTCTCCCTGGCAAGAAAACAGCAGCTTCAAAACATATTAAAGTGTTTTCTCTAGCAAACATGTGAGTTTGTGTTTCGCCAGAGACTACATGTGAGTTTGCGTTTCGCCAGAGACTACATGCGAGTTTGTGTTTCGCCAGAGAGTACATGCGAGTTTGCGTTTTGCCAGAGACTACATGTGAGTTTGCGTTTCGCCAGAGACTACATGTGAGTTTGCGTAAATCCTGACAAAACAGAAAGTGTGCATGATAAATGAAAAGAAAACACACAACATGCTGCTGTGAGTTTAATAAATATAGCGTATACATCATAATAAGTTCACCATGCTGTGCTGCCTTCAAATTCAGGTAAAATTATTAGTGTATCATTTGTCTCTAAAACTCGCCCTGGCAGGTAACCAAACAATTCAAGGAGCCATCATGTACAGGGAAAACTTGGAACTTACAATGCACCCTGGCTTGTTGACAAAAACTATATCATTAAATGAATGATTTATGCTACCCAAAATAATGTATGCGGGTGATCTCAGGCTATCACACACACACACTCCATAAGCAGAACAAAATAGTGAATGCAAAGTCAAAAGAACTTCTTCAATAAAGTTCCCCATTCTCATCCAATTGATAAAGAGCACAATAGCAAACGGGGGTAAAAACAAAGAAAACAAATGTGTAAAACAGAAAGAACAAAAAAAAACAAAAAAAAAACACGTCATATAGACAAAGCATTATACCTTCACTATCCGTTATACCCACAATAAAACTGGTCAATCCACACAGCCAGCTATTCTCTCAGGTTTATGTCACCCGTTTCTGCCAATCGTGCGAGTATGTGTGACATTCCAGATAGGTGACCTGGCTGCAGCAGCACAGAATACTGTAAGGAGGGGGGAGGGGCTGTGTGAAGGCAGCGTTGTTGCAAAACTGATGGCCTCCATGCATTGTTGCATAATGCCCAAACACTAACACTGCTCCAACAGCACAGTGATCTTTAAACTGGTTGTAGGTACACTGATAGCTCCATTACAGCAGGAGATACATCTGTCCACTAGGTCACAGCGAACCCAGTATAGCAATTGCCAGCTCACCCAGTGATCAAAGAACAGTAGATAAATGACAACATGAGCTTTGTACCCTCGTTCTCTCGGTGGATGAAAGTGTGTGGAATTTTCTGATCTTGTCTGCTGTGCTAAAAAAAAAATGCCTTGCTTGCACAGATCGTACCTCAACCAAGGTGTACAAATATTGATCTACCCAAACAGAGCACGGACATGACTTTAATGTCAAGGTGAAATTCCCACAAAATAATTAATTTGATTACATCTTGGGTGGCTATCTATTGTACTCTATTTGATCACAATTCTGCTGTTCAGTTGGTAAAAAGCAGCTCTTCAACATGAAGCTTAAGATGATTATGCTATTCACTTTTACAATTAACCGTGGATATAACAAGCAGACGTGTGTCAAAGTGACTGGTATTTGGCTACCAGATGATAACAGTGAAGGATATAATCTACAGTATATGTTTCCATTGTGTAAATCAGTCTGCATGTAAAAATGCTAATCCAACAAGGTATAATTGCAAAGTGAATGTGTCAAAATGAGAATTGGGAATTAGCAAGGACAGTACACCACAAAAAATACACAAATGCACTTTGACCTTGGGCACAACATGAGGTTTTCAAATCGCTAAACACTAATATTAAAGTGGAACTGCACCCTAAAATGTGTTTTTTGAGCTGTAAACAAATTAATAGGATTGGTCTGTGTCTGGGATGAGACACATCAATGCTGGTGTTAATATTGAATTTAGAAATATCTGTATTTTATGGGCTGAAAACAGAACTACATGTCATATGCGTTTATGTTAAATTACCATTTTGCCAGATAAATATAAGCACCACAGCAGTACAATTAACATTGTGTCCTTAGTGATCTGATGCAACAAATAAACTTGCCTACTGTTCTTGAGGCAGACTGGTGTCCACCAGAACATGCCAAAGAGCTTCTTCCCTATTTCATATGGACAATAAACTCCCTAATGTTTCCTCCAAGTCAGTCATTTATGAGCTACTAGTATTGCAGTATGTTGTTATAATACACACTGCCTCATATATTAGCTGATGTGGACTCTGGCATCATTCACTGGGTAATGTGTTTTAAATGGCATGATATTACTGAAGGCAACTTCATAAAGGCATTGTCAATATTGTAAGACCATCACTGGGTCTGCAACATGTATGATGCTCTAATGCCACCCCGGATGTAATATAGGCAGAATGCTCTGCATTATTAATACACATTTCTTCTTAGACTTAGTGTTAAGCACTTGGTAATCTGTATGCATTTTGCTTGTGGCTCAGTGAAACCAAACATTGCTGAAATAGCTAAATTGCTTCAAGACATAAAAAGTCAGATGAGAAGAATTAGCAAACAAACACCTCTGTCTTCTCGTTCTCCTTATACCACATGCTATGCAATACACAGTTGTTTTGTATGGCTGTAGTAGAATAAATAACATTGAACCTACACTGAATGAACGGTCAAACGGTGCAGAATAAGGTTGTATTAGAATGTACCTCTGAATGTTCATTGTGTTTTAACATATCAATATTTGAAACAGTGTGATAACTGTGTTATCATGAACCACACTCCTCTCTGATAACAGGCTATGGTCCTTAGAAGGCCAAAACATCTTATCACAATAACTCCCTATTGCAGTATGAATGGACAAAAATCCTACTGCCATAATGTTTATTTTGTTATTCTATACTGTATTATTTTACTGAAATGTATTGCAAATGCACTGAAATGCATTAGGATTGTAATTTGATAACATTATGCCGACATTTTAACTACACCTTGTATATGTACAAACTAAACAGGCAATACATTATATTATGATTTTGATTAGATTTGATCAATAGCATTTACTCTGTGTAGGCTCCAAACAGAATATACATTGTTTCCACGTTTGGTAATAGCTGGGATAGGGACATTTGCATGCAATGTACACACAACAGTGATGATGTGGCCGAGTGCTTATGTGTCTTACCTGTATAACCTGCAACCCAGCCCCACGACGACACCATGGCTAGCATCCATTTAAACATTATTCCTTCAATATGCCAAAACGCAGGACTGTCCCATATTCTCAGTGGCTGAAGAAGGATTAGGTACAAGCAGTATGAAGGGATGGCTACACAGTTGTTGATGAACATAAACACAAATCTTAGTAGGGACCTCAGAAGAACCCAGCCCAGTTTGCGGGCACCTTCCAGGAGCTGAGCCATCCTGATTCACTGTCTGCAAACAGACACACAGTAGTTAGCATCCCCCCCACATTTCCTGTACTCTCGCAAGACAGATAGCCACTAGCTTGTTTACATAGGGATGAAACAAACTAACCATGCTATTAACATTTTTCCAGAATCATGCCGTGGTCTGAATATGGAACTAATCTCGTTAGCTTGCACTCTGTAAAATGGGAATAGCGGGTCAACCGCTAGCCGCTTAATAATATGGGTATTCAGATGAAGCCGTATAAATGTGTAGCGTACAATCACGAAAATAGATGTATTTTAAGATATCAATAAACTGATATCAGCTTGTTAGCTTACAATCCCTGCTTTAGGTGCAGTACTAACACCGTAAAAGGACCAGCAAAACAGGACATGGTCCTATAGCTGGTGTTTTAGCTAGCAGTAGGCTGAGCTAGCATAACGGGAACAGATGCTTAGAAATATTTACCGGTTAAGAGGTGTGACACTTTGTCGGCCATTGTTAAACACATTGTGGTCGAAATTATGCTATTTATCACGTATAATTGCACGAATAGTGAAACATGCAAATTGAACTAATGAAAGCCGGGGCAAGCATAATTTTCATTGGCATGAATCTGGTGTCTACTAGTACAATGTTCCAGTGTTTAGCCAGATCCTGAAATCTGGGGGGAAAGTGCTACTAATTTTACTCACCCAACTAATGTCACTGAAGCATCCAAGGACAGCGGAGACTCACGGTGAAATATCGGCTCGCGTGAAGCTAGCCTAGCGGGTAAAGTTAGCAGTCTTGCCCGTGAACATGTTAGGTCTCAAATCAAATCTGCAGAGACCAGTGGACATATCTGATGAAAAATCTCCTGCGTGAGGTTACTCCATTTCCACCCATCGGTGTTCATAGTGCAGAATGACTCCCCTCTGCTTTCTCGCTAGCTAACTAGCTAGCAAGCGACTCCACTCGAGCGTCGTTGACTCCATCTCAGTCAGTTGCACAGGGATAAAACCACCGTTGCATCATCATCATGTTAGCTGGCTAACACACGATCACTGCGATAAAGGAACAAGAGGCGACGCTGGCTTTGTGTCTTTATAGATGGCTAATGATATGTAGATGATTCACGAAATACAGACGCCCTGTAGATGGCCAACGTGTCTGGGATGTGACTATCCAGTAACTGCACAATAATGAAGATGATCTCCATGCGATGAGAAGTTAGCGAGGAGCTACTGATGCGCAGACTCTATGTCTTTAATATATTCCTCACCATTTGTTTTATTTTTGGTAACCGTAAGTTGTCCTATGGCTATATCCTCATATAGAATGGATGATAAAGCCATAGGACAACTTGAGGTTACCAAAATAAAACGATTCTGCAATCAGTGTAGAATAATTAAAATACTAATTCCGTTTACACCATAGAACGTATCTTCCATATTGTTCCAGTTAATATAATGTAATGAACAAAAAATGAATATTTATTCAATATTATTGTAGTGGCATATTCAAATGTAGCAGTCAATAACGAGTCAATCAATTATGACATGAAATTAAATGTTTTGTCATTTACAATTAACTTTAGGTCCAAACTGCTACTTCCAAAACGAACCAATATTATTTACCATTTTAAGCGAGGCTAGACTAGTCAAATTTGGATTGCAAATTATTGGGAAATTCTTTGGATTTGAAAAGGTTAGGTGAATTCGGTTGATATAGTTCTTCAAGGTGCATGGTCTGCCTCCTGCTGATAGTTTTTTTGTATCACACCTATATTTGTGACTTGGCATAGACCAAAAACACAGTAGACAAAATACATTACATTTCTGGTTAGAGCATGACACCACAATAGTAATATTATTAATTAATAATAAAATATAGTAAGAAAACAAATGTAGCTTCTGCACTGACTAGATACATCCTAAATATAGCCGCTACATTACATCACAGTCAACTCTAACTCATGTATTAACTTGAGAATTGAGTAAAATGTCCCAAAATACTACAACATTCTGTCTTTTAATAAAAATATATATACATTAGATTGTGTTTCCGCATGTCACACCAAGGCTCATACTCTACACGGCTATAGGTGAATTCATGGGTTAGGATGAAAGCACAATGGGTGAGCATTAAAAGCGACTGTATACATTTCTCTGTGGAGCAGGCTGAGTGCTGGCCTGTTGCTGCATCTGGTGGCGGAGCTGTTGGGAATAGGGGTCCTCCAAGGACTTGACTGGCACTGTTGTCTTGGGGCCTGTCTTCCACTCAATGCCGCTCTCATCCACCACAGACGCCTCCACGGTGACTGTGTGAGTCCCCAGGACAGAGAAGTTGAGTAGGAACTGGGTGCTGAAATAGTCGTTGTGGGGTTCAACCCGCTGCTCAATCTCATTGGTCTTGGTGTCCAGTGGAATCTAGAGAACGGGGAAAAAGAAAGAGGAAAAATATAAACTATTAGAATTGGGTTGTTTAGTCCTTTTGGACATTATAGTTAATAATTAGTGTGTGAGACAACTAAATCAGTCCAAATATCCAGACAATATGTCTAAAATGTAGTGACCATACAATATACCAACTGAGTTTAGTTAATGAGAAATGTTTCAGATGCAGTACTACATACAACCACTAAAAATAATTCCACAATTTCCCTCTCTAGAAATACAAAGTCAATACAATTGTTTAGGTCTCAATAGCGCATTTAATTTAGTCCAAAGTGTATGACGAGTTGATTATGAAATATATTGCTCGATTGAAACGATGAAGGGCATGCAGTGCACATTAACAACGGCTCTCCTTCACACAGTATATGGTTACCTTGAAGTCAGGGCCCGTTTTGCTCTGAAGAACGGAAGTGACATTAAGACAAACAGACTGGATCTTCCGGAACAATCCTGGGGTCGAGCCATGCTGCACTACCCCCTCCACCTTCAGAGTGAGCTGCTGATTATTCTGTACTGGGATTGGCTCGGTTGGTGTTCGCGGTGGTGGAGACAGGGCAAGCTTTTTAAAAGAAAAATGTAAACATTTAATGACAAACAAAATGTGGGTCAAATATAACAAACAATGCGTGACTATAACCCGTGACGATCAATATAAAAGTGAGTTACCTTAATGCTGGTTGATTGGAGCTTTTGGAAGAAGTACCTCTGAAAGGACAGTGGCACCTTGAGCAAAGCTATGACTGCATCACACAGACAACCTGTATGCTGAAATCAAAAACAATAATGAATTAAAAGAAGAAAAAAAACATTGATTCTTATAGGCAATTATGGAACTTCTATCCTAAACTACTTCCTCAGATACTATTGGCCGGACCATGTGTAACAGGTCTGGCCAATAGGAGCAACAGTAGAATATTTACAAGGTAAGAGACTGGAGGGTGCTTCTTGCTAAGGCCTTCAACTTCCTCCAGTACATGGTCGAAGACTGACATCATCTTCCTTTCATACTCGCTCTCTGTTTGGACTGACCCCAGGCTGCCATACTCCTGAAAGCTGAAACAAGAGGATGCTATATTTAAGAGTCATATCTGTCACATTGGGTAATGACTTGTTACTGCTTGATAATTTCTAATATTAATAAAAATGGAGGATTGTGTGGAAGCACAGAAAATTGCACCAAAAAAAAAAAAAAAATAAACAGTTTAGTTCATGAATGACAGAAAGGAGGTCAGCACGCTTATTTGTTTGAACGGACGGCTGATGCATTCATTTAGCCATACTAAGTCAATACAACCAATGGCTATAAGCACAGTAATACAACCAACGGCTATAAGCACAGTAATACAACCAACGGCTATAAACACAGTAATACAACCAACGGCTATAAACACAGTTCTCACCTGGATGCGTGTGGATCCAGGATCAGTGCCTCTATCACGTGGGACACAAGCAAGCAGCTCTGCTGTTGTCTGCGTGGACCGTTAAAGACAAACACACAACAGAGAAGACCAGCACAAGCAAAGTGACGGTGCGGCAGCAGTAACCTCGTTCTAAAGGATACAGCTCCACGTTACGGAGGGTGGCATAGTCTGCGTCAAACGACGATTGGTGCAAGTCAGCGTAGCGAGCAGCGAGACTCCTAAACTCTTCCATGGAGACTTTCATCTTGGAGGGAGGAAACGAAACGACAACGAAATTTAAACTGACGTGCGGCAGGCGATTTTATTTTGAGTTACAACAGCGTGTGTGTTTGTGTGTTGGGCGGGCATTACCTGCATAGAGATGCGTCCGCAGCGCTGCAGCTCGTTGCCGAAGGTGAGGGCGATGGAGGTGGCGATGGCGGGAGGGGGGCTGGTTTTAAGGCTGTTGCAGGTGCAGATGAGCTGGGACAGGGCTTGCAGCGTGTCAATACGCAGCTTCACAAACTCACATTGGAAGGCCAGCGGACTCAGAGGGGTACTGGCTGCCTGGGGGGGGTGGGGGAGGAAGGGGGAATACAGGTCCAGATAGGTTACTTGAAAATACATTGGATTTCAACTCAAACAGGAATGATATTGTAAATGTACCATTATCCCCCCCCCCCCCCCCCCCCACCAAAAGTCAGCAAATGAATCATATTTGTTTTGTCCACTTGCCTTAGAAATGGGGGGGGGTTTAGAACACATTACTGTAAACCATAATAAATAAATATCACAAACAAGCACAATACAAATTGTACTAGGGAACATGGTTCCAAGGTGTGTCTACGAATACAAACTAAAACGTTATTGCGTTCATTATGAAAAAATTAAAAAAATGTAAGAGACCACTGCACATAAAAAAAAATAGTATAAATATACTGTAAATAACAAAAAAATATACATATATTTTTAGAAATGTAGAAATACATACAAAAATTTAAAAAACATAATTATAAATTAAAACCAGAGAAATTCCCAGTGGTCTCAATGTTTTCCTTACGTCTATATATAAACAAAACATCAAAATAAATGGGCACAATCTGAGACGCAGAAGTGTGACAGAAAGTGGCAGACCGTGAGCGAGGCGATGCCCTTCTGGTAGGAGCGCAGGGCCTCTGCGATGGCGCTCATCGCAGCGCTGTAGTCCCCGTCCTCCAGGTGGGCCAGGCACTGCTCCGCCTGGGAGAACTCCTTCAGGCTGTTGAGCCAGAAGTAGAAGTGCTCTGATGCCACGCGGGTCCGCAGGCTCTGGTAGAGCTCACTGGAGAACTCGTGGCACCCCTGGTGGGGAAGGATGGGAACAGCAGCAGTAGTTATGCACAATATCACTTAAAGAGATAGGAAAGAGGTTACAAGGTGCAGAAATATTCCCAATATATTGCAGAGGGATATATTTAATATA
>JAODUE010001151.1:0-12720 GCA_027564755.1 Amblyopsis hoosieri
CCTTGGGAGACCCTACCAGGAGCACAAGGCTCCAGACAACACAGCTCTCAGGATCATAGGGACACACAAACCTCTCCGCCACGATAAGGTGATGGTTCCCGGAGAGGTCAAAATCTTTCATGCTGTTTATTATCAAACCATTTCAACTAACTGATTTCAACAATAGCTGTAGGTTAGTTGTATGATTTCAACTAAATAGCCTATATTTGCACAAAATGTTTATGCTACAATGCGCAATATTAGTATAATTTTATTTATTTATTTAATTTATTCAGCAAGAAAATGATATGACAGCTAATTTTTGTGAAATAAACTGTTGTACGAGACCGTTTACGAGACCGTTTATTTTTTAATTGCTTCCTGTAACTGTCAAATTGCATGGAAAAACATGCAACTAGTTGCAAGAAAGTTTCACCTAAACATTGCTTGATGTAACCGTCAAGTTGAATTGAAATTAAATGTCATGCAACTTGCCACCTGTAACTAGTTGCGTGAGAAAGTTTCACAGGGTAAAGCCAGCCTAAGAGAGAGGAGAACAAACAGAACACAATGACCCACCCCTCCATTCTCCGGCCTAGAGGCAACGGCGGGTAAATACAAACCATATCAGACACAACCACAGACAACAAGCATCAAGCATTCTTCAAGCAAGGACTGTTGGCTGCTCTAAATACACCATCTGGAAACAGCAATCAGTGAAGAGTTAGCTGCATCCCAGCCTGTGTGTGTGTGTGTGTGCATGAGTGTGCTTGTGCGTGCGTGTGCTTGTGTGTGCGTGTGGGTGTGTGTGTGTATATATATATATACTGTATATATACAGTATATATATATATATATACAGTATATATATATAAATAGTGTATATACAGTCATGTGATGTTAAGTTCAATGTGTGTGTTGCATCTGTTATGTGAGGGAGTTGGGACAACAGTCTTACATCAGCAATTTTGAAGTGGCTCTTGGGAAGGAAGTCCCATGTTTCACATCACACAACACGGAGATTGCTAGGCCATCTGAAACACACACAGACCACTGCAGACCTGCTCTGAAGCCACCCCAGGTGCAAGCGAGAACATTGACCCGTTATCAATTTCTTTGGCACATAGTGGCCTGGTTATTGGGAGGTAATTGTGGACGCAAGACAGCGACAGGCAGTTACCAGCAATACAGCCAATCTGTCAAAGCCACTGAAGCTTTCCTCTGTCTGTCCTCGAAAGTCACACAATCTCTCCTTCTCTCTCCTTGATGAGGGAGATAATTGAGAGTGACGGAAATCGATGGAGCGCCAGAGCCAACAGAAGCCGCCTATTGCCTCCTTGTTCCAGCAGCGGTACAGGCAATCTGAGACCCCGTCCGTGAGTCAGTGATGGAGGAGAGGAGGCGCACAGGTACAGTACAAGAGGGGAGACACACGGACAAGCAGTCAAGTGCAGGAGGAGAGACCTAACCTGATCATTAGTAACCTTGTACAAAAAGAGGATAATAACACAGGTTCTCAAAATCACGTGCGTGAGTACAAACGTGCACGTGCACACAGAGGCATGCATGCATGCATGCACGCACACACACAGGAGGCATGCATGCATGCATGCACACACACACACACACACACACATACAGACAGTGTAGTGGAAAGTGTTACCTCAGCGATATCCAGCTAAATGTACTCATTAGCCTAGTTCCACATGACTGGCTGGGAAAACAACAAAGTCAGCGCCGGAAAGCAGGGAGCATTCATCTACAGGCTGACAGAGAGATGCAGACTGAGCACAGAGGTCTTGGCTCTGCTAGAAACTCATGCTTACTTTATTATGTGCAAGGATAAGGGCTTTAGAATTTAATTCTCCACATGCGGGCCGCAAATGGGGTTTTCCTCATACGAGCCAACCCAACTCGTTACAGTAATGCATCCGGTTAATGCGGACTATTACTTTCCCCAGAATTTGTTTAAGAGCAACAATGGCATAATCAGGGGCATCAAACGATTTAATGAGGAGTAGCTCTGTTTATTCGCAGACAACGTATAGCTAAGATCACATTCCATTATTAGCCATTACCCCTGCAGGGCTAAGGGTGGCTCACATGCTACGAACCCATTCTAGTTGATGCAGTGTGGAACCATACAATGTACTAGTAAGTAATACAAAGCTTCAACAATCTCTACTATCTCCTGTTTGTATGGTAATCATTCAAGTGTAACTGCACCACGGCTCTAAGCCTGACTCCACCCGCTGCACAACTTTGAAATATGCTAAAACATAGTAAAGTAACTGAGGAAGGAGGGGGGTTGAGAGGGGGAGCCCCAATAATGCTAACATTTGAATAATATGACGTATGAGAAGACGGAGTATAGTGTTGGAAACCAACCAGGCCTGGGGTGATTTTTAACAGATTTGACGTGTAGATTTTCTGTTTTCAGCCCATAAAATGCATATAAAAAAAAAAAAAACAGGAATATTGTCAATATTAACACCATGCATTGATGCGTCTCATCACAGTCATATTATTTAGTTTGGTAGCTAAAAAAAATAATTGCAGTTACAGTACACTTTAATATCCAGTGTGTCTTGGGCATGGACAGACAAACAGATGGACAAAGTTGTTGTGATGTTACCCATTGGTTTATGGTTTTGAAGCTACAGAGGGGAGAAACCCAGCTTTGTTTAATGTGCTGTTGACCTTTTAAACTGGGTGAAATGATGTCTTGCCATTGGCTGAGTCATGTGATCGCTTGTGATTGCATGAAATGTGCCCTTTTTGAAGCAATAATACAGTTGAAAGAATCTGTTTCAGAATTGACCCATCTCATTACTGGAAGTGAAAGTATATCTATTCAGACTTTGTCTTCTCAACGGGAAAAAATATTGCATTGCCAGAGAGACATTGGCAGTTTTTCTCATTGACTTTTATTCGATATCCTAATTTGCTAGATTTTGTGTCTGGTGGCCATTAAGGGTACTGCATTGGCTGGTTGTGTCTTGATCTTTAATTTGTAGGCATGTCATTGGTCTTCATCTAAGTAAATGTATCCTCCCACACCATATTTCTATGCCATATGAAGAAAAACAGAATTATTACGGTTTGAGAAATATATCAGTTTATCCTGGTTTGCATGCGTGGTGTGCGTTTGTGGACTCACTCACGGATGAAGGATATGATTTATTTATTTATTCTCATTTAGTCTCCCGGCTTGATTTAGAAGTATGTTTTTAGATTATGACTAAGGAGTATATTTATTTAGATGATGATTGAGAATATATTTATTGACACTCAGCGGCGGTGTGTTGATTGAGGAGCTTGGTTTATTCATATTCATTACTCCATAATGTGTTGCATATATAATCTCTGAGAGCCGAGGTAGAGATGCAAACAAGATCCCAGTGTAACATTTTAATTGGCCTGCTCTATTTCCATTTCAATAAGATGTCCCTTCTTTCCTCTCCTTTGTCCTTCCCCGGCATCCCCTCCTCATCCTCCTCCTTAATGTTTGGTTTTTGACACTTTCTCTTGATTTTAATGGTTTGGCTAACTCCTTGATTTATATCCGTGTGTGTGTGCGTGTGCACGTGTGTGTGTGTGTGTGTGTGTGTGTGTGTGTGTGTGTGTGTGTGCGCGCGTGCCAAAGTGAGCAACGGAATAGTTTATGCTCGTGTTTGCGAGGACACAGCAGGAAAGAAGGAGTCTGGAAGTTGAAAAAGAAGGAAATTATAGTAAGAAAAAACTATGAGGAGAGATGAAAGAAAAAGTTGAGGAGGAGGCTTCGTATGAGCAGCACTTCCGTTCCGAGGCTATGCAGCGTAATGATCCTGAGTGGCGCCACCACAACTATAAATCCAGTTCTTTTCACAAGGTGCCCAAATGACCACCATTCAAATTCAAATATCACTTCTGAATGGAATATTTTAGCAACTCCTTCAAAATGTGAAGTTGTGGTGCAATTTCTACTCAAGTTATGAAAGCTATACTGATATACATTGTATAGTCACAGAAAGTACGCACGAGTGCACGCCCATCTTCCATAGCTAAATGTGTATGCTGTATCCACTAATAAACTATAAATACGATATTACATATTGTTGTACAACACATTGTCTGCAATGAAAGGAGAAATGGACCTTTTTCAATAGCCAGTATAGGTACAACATTAAAACCCTGCCTGTGGCTCAGCCATTCTACTGGTCTGGCGCCAGGGGACAGTGAATGCCCGGGGAGCAACTTCTGTTCTAATGCCAGTGCCTTGGTCAAGGGCAGGAGCGTTACGCTATACATGCATGTCTCTTGGTGAGGGGGAACCTGGATAGCCTGCAGGAAAAGCACGCGTTTAGTACGCAGCGTGCAGAAGGCTCTGGCCAGCTAGTCTATGCAGCAGGTCGGACCTTCTCCAAGAAACTCTGCTTTCCAGTGTGTTTTTGTTTGTTTTCTTCACCTATCTCTCACACACAGGTTCATGTTCTCTTCTAGTTGGTCGCCTCTTTTCCCACCCTTTACTTCCAGACCCTCCAGCTTTCTCTTTCATATTTCCACCTCACCTTTAGCTTCTCTCCTATCTTTCAGATATGTTCCGCAACACGTCTGTCCAATCCCTCCTCTCAATCGATTTCTCCTTCATAATCTTCTTCCATGTTGCCTTGGCCTCTTCCTCGCCACACTTACCGCTCCATCTCTTCTCCAGCCCCTTACTCCACCCCACCCACGTTCATCTGCCCCGCTTGCATTCGTCCTGTCTCCTTTGTGCCCTGTCAGTCTCCATGCTGCCCCAGGCTGAGACATATGGTTCCCTCCTCTCTGCTATTGTCATCCATTAACACGGTTGTCAGTGGGAATTACAGGCACATGGCACACCATGCAGGCACGAGCTTTAGCTTTAGATGACTCAGTGTAGACACAGAACATGACAACAGAGATGTGTGCGGTGCCTTAAAGGCAACCTGCAGTACACAAAAAATTCCATAAAATCCATGTATTTTCACATTACATATACTCTGGGCTTTGGTGCAATGTAGCACGTGAAAAAGTTTGTCTGTGTGATGTAATGTGGAAACTGATTACCTCAATAAAAGTCAGTTTAAGCCAACACGGTAATTAGTTTGTGTTGATGGCACTTGAAAACAACATGTCAAGCTGCTTCAACACACTAAGTAATTAAGTTGGCTTACTTTGTTTCTGCAAAACTTTTATTTTGGCATGCAATAATGTGTCTCCTTTAATTTATTTGGAATTTAAACCATAATTCATAGCATTTGAATCCCTAAAGACTTTAAGTGATTTGTTAACATTTGAAATTTGATTTGAAATCAAATACTTTATCTACAAGTGAAAATGTTGTCCGAAAATGAGTTTTACTGTAAATTCCTATTAGTGAGCATTTCTTCTTCACACAGATAATCCGTCTGCTGGACAGGTGCAGCATATCGTGGTTCTGATTAACAGCATGATCTCTGCACAGGTGTTCCTTACGACGGGGACAACAAAAGGCCACTTGAAAATGTGCAGTGTGTGTTTTAGTGCCGGTGCACCACAGATGCCTGAAGCTTTGAGGGACTGTGCAGTTGGCATGCTGACTGCAGGAGTGATACGCTCTCCACTGAAATCTGTCTCCGATGCTGTTAGGAATATTTGGTTGTAGCTCTCAGCTCAGTTTTCGCTGAGATTATAGTCCGGAAACCCTGTTCGCTTTGGCATATGCACAGCCACCCTGCTGGCGGACCAATCACGGTGGCTACTGTACTGTAAGTGATGTTGAAGTCAAGCGTGTGTTTCGAAGCGGTGATAGAGCTAGATGAAGCAATCAGATCAGCAGCAATGCCCATTGGTTAAAATCTGTCCAATAGTTGCAAAATGATCCAGAGGCCCGTGCCCAGTAGGAAGCAACGACTGCAAACACTTCCCAATGGAGCGTGTCCAGACCCTATCCACTAAGTGCATTTTGGGTCTGGTTGAGCACACGTCTGCCACAAGCACACATCCCTCCTCTTCACCTGTGGGCCCATCCGAGTCCAGCGGCCACATGGACAGCTGCTAAGAGTGCCCATTCGAGGACCCATGGCACGCTAGAGAAGGTCCCTCTTCACGGACGAATCCCAGCCCTCAGTTGAAACGGGCAGATGGCAGGCACTGCGTGTGGGTCACGTGGACGAGGGTGTTTGTCTGTGTCAGCGTGAATGTGGTCGGCCATCAACACATCACTAATAAATGAACATCAAGTGCATTTAACCTATGGCAGTTGGAATGCACCGAGATGCCGTGTTGGGATCCCATTGTGCTGTGTATCGTTAACCGTTTAGCATTAGAAGGCCTGGACGGACGCACGTCACAAGGAGCTACACACAACTGACCGATTGCCAAGCCCCGCCCCCCTTAGTTACCGTAACTAGGATTGGGTAGGCTATAACAGGAAAACAACGAGCTGATGGAGGTTATGTCGGATTCCAAACTCGCTCAACTGCTGTTGAAGGACAGGGCGAAAAGGGGGCGGGGCTTGGGATTGGTCACTTCCTGGGGGTGGTGAAGGTCCCCAGCTCTTTCACGGCCTGTGTACTTGGCAGCAAAGGCAAGGAGGTACAGGAACAATAACAAAAGCACTGTGACGCAGTTCAATGGAAGCAAGTCCAGTCTGCATAAAGGGTGAAAAGTCCTTCCCCCCCCAGGACCTTGTTTTTTTAGAAAGGTTACTATATACCTGTGATGCATATCTGTAGATGCACATCTGTATCCGCAATCATGTGAAATCGAGAGATACGTTTCAGTTGATTTCCATGTATTACATTGATTTGTCATTCAAACAGAGAGACCGTTATTTGGTAGCCTCCACTGTTGGTAAATGGAGCTTTATAGCTTAGGCCACTATCACAGCAATGTGCACCGCTGCAGCAAACCAGTGGCAGACCAGAGCCAAACACTGGCAGCGAATCAAGTCTCTTCAGGCCGACTGACCTCCTGCCTGGAGCTGTTTGGTTCTGGGCCACGGGCTGGCTCTACTGTCTGCACTCCCTGTCAAAACCTTCAGCCTGGCTGGCGTGGATCTGCGCGGCGAGCACCCAGGAGAAGACAGCCTTTAGCAAGCGAAACTATGCATCTGCTGCGCGTTATGCTTTTAAATCTAAACTGATGAGTGTTGCAGTGGTGAATGTCATGTGAGGAAATATATTTAATATAGTGCTGCCAAGATGTAATGCACAGTAGTACCTCAGAGGAACCTTGTGTAGGTCTGAGTAACACTATACTGTCTGTACTTATATTGTATTTATCTCTACATTGGACTTAATTACTGCCCAGGGCTTGATTTGGTAGATACTAAATCACACCCGCACGCACGCACGCACACGCACACACACACACACTCACACGCACACGCACACACACTCACACTCACACGCACACTCACACGCACGCACGCACACACACTGTCAAACACATACGCTTTCCTATGTTCTAATTAAAGTAGTTGTGATGACAGAGCAAGCAGTGTGATGTACTGCACAGCAGCCAGGCTCACACACATTGATGACGCGCGTGTGTGTGTGTGTGTGCGTGCGTGTGTGTGAGTGCAAGTGTGATTGTGTTTACTTTTGTGTGTGTACATTT
Organism: Amblyopsis hoosieri; assembly: GCA_027564755.1. Lineage (NCBI taxonomy): Eukaryota > Metazoa > Chordata > Actinopteri > Percopsiformes > Amblyopsidae > Amblyopsis > Amblyopsis hoosieri. Next base: position 7,585 of record JAODUE010001151.1, read on the forward strand.
GTGTTTGTTACGCACTTGTGTATGTGTGTAAATCTAATGAGTGTGTTTGTGTGTGTGTGTGTGTGTGTGTGTGTGTGTGTGTGCGTGCGTGTGTGATTACACCTCTATAATAAACAGTCTATAAGGAACAGCAGAGAGATGTGACATGTTCGACAGCTAACTGTCTCACACACACACACACACACACACACACACACACACGTTATACTGGATATGTCTGATCTCCAAACATCGGAAGAGACGTCCCCCATTAAACAGTAAAGACATAGGGAGACAGAGGAGGATACAACATGTAACATCAATTGTAATCAATTGTCATCACATTGATATAAATGCACATCCCGTAGCTCACAACGTAATGAGACACCCTCTGGACTCCCAGTATGTATACTGTATGAACAATCCAGGAAACATTTGCCTGTTAAAGAAGTGTTGTATTACAGTATCATTGCGGCTGCAGGATCTTTATTGCAAGCATATACAGTGCAGCGGCTGCTATAACATAATGTGGGGTGGATTAAAGATGTCACGTTTGCACCAAGGAGTTTATAATCATGCTAACAAAGATGGGGTATTGTAATGCATTTCAATTGAGAAAAAGTGGAACGCTTCTAGTCTCTTAAGTGGGCATGTCACCAACGGCATTTTCCTGTGGAGGCTGACGTAGGCCGCGCCCAGACAATTAAATCTACCACGTGTGGCCTGAAACAAAGTACATCTACCTTAAAACAGTTTGCTGCAGAAATACTGTTGTGGCCTCAGATTGATCGTAGGTACTTGGGAATTCATGTAATGTACTCAAGATACACATTAACGCCACCTGAGATAAATAAAGGGCAATATTGTGGTGAAATCCTTTGTACCTCCCCATTGACTTGCATGGAATGCTGGGTCGTTCTGGTCTGCATGAAGGGTGAAAAGTCACCCCTCCCTCCTTCCAAAAATGGAATGTGGAATTGCCGTCCGTTGGAACTTCTATTAAATGATATTCTCTCTGTTTGCACTGTGGCCACTGCTGTTGTACCAATACAGGGTGGATATATTTAATGTTTATGTTTATGTTTATGTTTATGTATGTTTTTATGTTTTTATGTTATGTTATGTTATGTTATGTTATGTTATGTTTATGTTTATGTTTATTTAGTAAGGGACAAGACACATTAATTACTGTAGCATAGTACCGCTAACAGACGTAATGTAAATGTGTGAGATTTAGCCATACAGGCTAATTTTCATCTCCAGCCCATAGAAAGTGAGCATGTAAAACAATAAGACATTAAAACATATACAAACATACAAGAGTATACATCATGCAGTACAGTTACATAAATACAACAATGAATAACATATATTTTTCTAAGCCTACATAAAATAACTACTCCAGATTATGACCGCATGTTGTCCAACAACCACCATATAATAGATTTGGAGAAAGTTGAACGATGAGGTAGTCCTTAGAGCAGTTGCTATGGTGTTTGATGCCACATATGTACGGCTCGATATGTAAAAGCTGATTGGCCAAAGCTACTTTACCTGCATGGGATAACACAATCACCTCTATTAGCTGCTCCGGTAGAAGAATATAGATTTTGTTTAATACATTAATTGAGCGGAGGGAGGGCCAGACCATGACGCATTTTATATACCAGTAAAATGTCTGCAAATTTGATAATGTTTTCCCAATTTACAATAATAGATCATATTTTTTTGTCCAATGTTTTCAAAGTTTAAGTGTAAATTGTTTCAACTGATTGTAATGTGGTCTTACCTATTTGTGTCCTACTGGTTATGCAATAGTTCATGTGGGAGAGGATCATGGCATTAATATACATCTTTGAGGCCTCAGTAGTGAGATTATTCCTAATATATCTCAAATTTGTTAAACCGAACTTTCTATTCACAACTTTTTAAACTTGTGTTTTAAATGTGAGTTTTGAATTAATTATGATGCCTAGATATTTATATTCATTCACCACTTTTCCCTGCACCTATAACATATGGGTCTGCATCTCTTTTTACACATTTACTAAAAAACATACATACAGTTAAGGTGTAAACATGAATTAGTTAACCAGTTTGAGATAACCATTGATGCAGATAGTTCTTCTGTGGCTTGCTTCTTGTTTTATGGCATGTTTTTTGTGAATGTGCCCCTGCACCTCTAAGCCATTTACATGGACTCCATAATGTGGTCTGCCCTGCTCTGGGAAGCACTATAGCGTCTTGAATTTGTCCCCTCGACTGTGCTCGACTGTGTGGTGGTCTGAGTAGAGACTGTAGAGACAGAGCCACGGGGCTCTTACCCTAAGTGCCACTTTACTGCAAATGCAAGCTTGGGCACCAATAGCATGCTAACAAGGTATTGTTAATGTAGATATACGGCTAACACCTTGTTAAGGAGCCTGTCTGCAAGGGCTGTTCTGTAGCCTTGACGTGTCGACACAAGGGCGGACAGGAATGGGAGTGTAGACAGATGGCGAGACAGACAGACAGACACACACACACACACACACACACACACAACCGTTAAGCCAGACAGTCAGGCAGACAGGTAACCAGCCAGCCAAACAAACAGATGGACAAACAAACAGACAGACAGACTGTCAAAGAGACAGTCACTAGCCAGTCAGACAAATAGAAAGACTGACTGGCAGAGAGACAGGTAGCCAGACAGACACGTAGACAGAGAGACAGACAGGCAAAGAGACAGGTAGCCAGACAGACAGACACGTAGACAGAAACAGTGGAGCGTTTGCAGGTTTTGACGGCGTTTGAAGCTGTATTTTGTTAAATCCTGTCAGATGATTCTTGACTGCTTTCTTCTCACTTGTCACGACACAAATTCTTTTATCTCCCTCATCTGCAACATCTGCAAGAATACAAGCAGTGAGACTTCCCTCTCCCTTTCTTTTTTGGGCTAGTTTTTGCTGATAATAAACTGCAAAACATTGTCAAATTTCCAATAACAACACTTGCTGTGATAGCATCCAGTTGTGAGACCAGCTGTTTAATAATTGGACATTTTGGATCTTTAATTGTGTGCGCTGAGTGCAGGTTTGTGGATGAATGGATGCGATAATTAAAAGTTTGTCGTTGGAGCCTACACCATACCTCCTAATGACTGTCTCATATACTGAGATACAAATTACTGTGACAATACACTTGAGAAGTTACGTTCAAAATAAATGCATTACACCTAATAAGCAACTCACTGTAGAGACTATAATTACATTCTAGATCTTCAAGCATTTATGTATATGGTTCAAAGTATTATATCAGGGCAAATGTAATAAGGAATGTCAGCACCACCCACTGACCCTAACATGCACTGTGATCAGTAAAGGTGCTTTTAAAATTATTATTATTATTTATTTATTTTTGTCACATACACATGTAGGGAAATTCATCCTTTGCATTTAACCCATCCCTCAAGGGAGCAGTGTCCAATTAATAAACAGTACATGTAAAATATAACAGAAAAAAGGGCTATATTAGCTAGGTTCTGGTAACCCTTTTTAAATGCTTTGTTAAAATACATACAATAAATGGAAAGTAATTAGTCAGATGATAACCATAGGCATTCCCCCACTGTGGTCAGAGAGCAGGGACAATCGCAGTGCCGGGAGTCCCATAGGTGTAATGCTATCCAGCTCACAGCTGGAACACAGACTCCCGCCAATGCACACGGATGAGCAGGTAACCCCTTTGAGGGCCAGTATGGCGCCCCCTACAGTACAGTATCTCTGATCCAAGCTGCCTTCCACCTAATCTCAGCCTCTAATAAACATCACATAAGTTTGTTACATATACGCTGGTCAACACAGGACTCTCGGGACTTTCAGGAAGTAATACTCTCATTCCCTTTGGCTGTTAGCATTGTCACTGACATGTATCTGTGGTTTCCGGTGTAGTGCTACAACACTGCTTGATTTACTCTAAGTCCTGTTGTTGTTTTTTTTTAATTAATTAACGTCTGACTTGGTCATTGAGTTATGTAGTTGGTTGGCGTGCGTGTCAATCAAAACACCCTTCTTGTCAAGCAGGCGGGTGTTGATGCAGCTGGCCAGCGGCGTGTCCCAGACTTTACGTTATGTAAAGGCTGGCTATGCGAGACTACCTTCTACCCAACAAAAGCCTTAGGGCACGCGCTTCAAAGCGACGGTCAGCCACTGGGCTGCACGGCGTTCCAATGTGAGCTATATTTGGTGTAGGACATCAGCTGATAATAAACTGCTGAGGGGGCGAGAGAAGAGAGCGAGGAGAGGGGTGTGTTGAGGAGAGATGAAACGAAAGCAGCGGAGAGGAGAGATAAGTGCAGAACAGATAAGGGCAGGACAGAATACAATATGCTATGGAAATAGCAGAAAACAGAGCACACACATAAAGAGGACCCGGGCAGGACCGAACATAGCAAAGCGGGGTGGAATTTGGGTTCAGGTTCATGGTGGCGGGGAGAGGGGAATTGCTTTCATCTCTGACTTTGTTGTTGGAAAGATCTGGAATGTGGAATCCTTGACCGTTAACGTTAAACTCATCGTAATGTAGGTCTGCGCTGTAGCGTTCACTTTTGCTGACTGAGGAAATCGTCTTGCTGAGAAGAAACCAAGCGTTTGCACTTCAAGTGACTGCTGACCCCGATACACAAGCTCCCCCCACCCTCCACCCACCCACGCACGCACGCACAAACACACAAGCAAGAAAACAAACATGCCCTGGAGCAGACATAACTGGAACGTGCACAGATGGAAACGCACATACAAAGACATGATAGGCCCCCTGTGCAAGAGGATGAACAGTGTGTGTGTGTATATACTGTATATACTGTATACCGTATTTATATATATATATATATATATATACAGAGAGAGAGTAGAGTAGAGAGAGAGTAGCCCGCTGAACTCCCTGCTTTCTGCTCAATGTCTGATTCTTGGCCGTCTTGTCCCCCCCCACCCCCCACCCCCCTCCCCTTCTCCTCCTGCTCCTCCTATCGGCAATGCTCCTCATGAGCTGCACCTGGTGCTCCTCCATTGCGTGAGGCGTTCACCTGCCACACATCGCCCTTCCCAGACCGTGCTGACTGGCCTTGCAGGCCATGTCCTCTGTGGGGCAGTCAGGATGCTACAGTGTGTGTGTATA
>JAODUE010001152.1:0-12717 GCA_027564755.1 Amblyopsis hoosieri
ATTCTTTGTGTCAAATAATGTCTGCCTGAATTTTACATTCTGGGACAGGTCACTTTGTAATCTGGGACACTTGTATGATCTTTAAAAAAAAAAAAAAAAAAAAAGATGAAAATTATACATGCGATAGTGTACCAACCGTGCTGCCAAGTTTTAACACGACGGATGGCGTGGAGTTAAATACACAATTGGACGATGTTGATATGGTCTCACAACATTCAGACGACAGGGGTGACTGACGATTCATCGGGCAAGGGAGGGTTTTCAGATAGTGATTTTATGGAGTTTTAATGGTGAAGGGCCCCTGTTCTGAATTCTTCAAGATCCATAATTAGTTTGTTCAATTAATTCGATTATGTGTAGTACTTTGATATGTTAATTATACTTAACTTTTATCTCTGAGTTATTACGTTAGTTAACCTGTACCAATAGTCCCGAGTGCGTATTTCTTCCTGGCGGAGGGTTACGTCTCTGCACACTATAGACAAATCAACATTATCTCCGGCACACCAGTACACGGTTGTGCGCCGGACAGTCAGTCACTGAAGATGTGAGTTGTATAAACATATTAATGTATACTTGTATTTGATACGATCTGTGCTGCAGCCCTACGTTGACTGGTAGAGTGATGCACGAACACGCCTTCGTATATATTCTATATATAGTCCCCTCTATTACGGAGTTATAAAATATGCTTACCAGCTTAACATTCTGACAGGCAGCTGCGAGATGATGCTATGAATATCAATCAATCAATAAATAAATCTTTATTATCCCCGAGTGGTAATTCCTTCTGCAACAGGAGAGACAGTGCAGGATATCCACACAATCCACACAAATAACAAATACACAATATGACATACAGTATACAGAATTAGTAATAAGAGAGTCAAGATATGAAGACTTTTCCGTTGGACACACCGTTAATTAGTGGTTCGTAGCATTTAATAGTGTAATGGCCATAGGAATAAAGGAGTTTCTGATCCTTAGTTCTGCCTTTAGGCATTTTGAAGAGCCGCCATGAGGGAAGCCTACAAAATTGATCCTCCAAGGGGTGGCCAGGACAGTCTAGAATGGCATTGGCCTTCCTGAGCACATGCCGATTAAATATTTAATTGATCTGTGCCTGGTTCACTCCAATGATCTTGTTGGCTATTTTAACTAGACTACTTAGTCTGTTCTTGTTATGCAGAGTCACAATTCCAAACCAGGAAACCAAACAGAATGTCAGGACTGACTCAATAAAAGTCTTATAGTAATATAGTGCCAATATACTTTGCTAGCCGTTAGGCTAGCAAAGTTGTTTCCCTCGTGGTTCAGTATGTTGGTTATGGTATGAAAATTATCTTCATTATTAGGATGTTTACCTAAGCGATTGGCCTACTCCTCAGCTATTATATTTAAGTAGAAGTGTGTTTATATAGTATATCATAATATTATGATGTAAATGTTTATTACTGATATATAGCCTATTTGATGGTAACATATTATTCTGTTCATTTGTTTATACAGAAACTGACCTGATTTGAACTGAATTTAACAATATTGTTTAACTTAATGAAGAACCATACATCGCCTTCCAAGGAGAATCCACAACCTTGGGACTGGACCTGGTGGAACAAAGCTACCCAGTGAAAGCACTGAAACGACGTTACTCTCACCTACGGGAGATTCCCCTACAGCCCTTTCATAAGGCCTGTCCTCTTGTACTGATTGGGTCAGATCACGTCCACCTGATTACATCCACCAAACCAATACGTCAAAGTGTCAGGGGTGGACCTGCAGCCATCCACTTGGATGGGCTCTGCAGGGTTCTACAGGTTGTGACCCAAAGCAAGCAACAGTGTAGCAATGTCTCTTCATCTCGACTGGCACACTAAACGACATCCTACATCGGAACGTGGAGAGACTCTGGCAGCTTGATGTCCTGCCGTATCGCTCCAGAAAGGATCAGGAGGCCATTAATGTTCTGGACAGCAGAACTCAGCGAGTTCACGTTGACGGCATTCAATGGTACGCAACTCCACTACTACGTAAACCAAATGCTTCCTCACTAACCTCACTACAACTCAGGCAGTAGCTGCTAATATGAGGAGTACAGAACGGAGGCTCCAGAGGGATCCAGACAAATCACCGGTCTATGCCCCTGAGATGACGAAAATAATAGAAGCAGGGTATGTCTCCAAGATCCACCCCGAAACAGTGAGTCAGACAGCAGAATCTTGGTACCTTGCACACCATCTGGTATACCATAACAACAAGCCAAGAATTTTATTTAACTGCTCATTCAGACACGAGGGCCTTTCCTTGAACGATCAGCTCATGCCAGGGACCAGCCTTGGGCCCCTTGTTGTTAGGTGTGCTCCTGCGCTTCAGGCAGTATCGTATCGCCATAAGCAGTGATATAAAGGGAATGTTCCACCAGATACGTCTGCTACCTGAAGACAGACCTCTCCTCAGATTCACCTGGAGAGACATGCAACGAGAGAACCCACCAGATGTGTACGAATGGCAGGTGCTCCCATTTGGCACTACGTGCAGCCCGTGCTGCGCCATCTATGCACTGCAGCGTCATGCTAGCAACTACCAGAACAGTCATCCGGATGTCTTTCAGTCAGTACTACAACGTTTTTATGTAGACAATTGTCTGGAGAGCCTGCCAACAATATTGGCAGCCAAAAGAAGGGTAGATGATCTGCGTGTCCTGTTGGCGGAAGGAGGGTTCGAAGTCCGACAGTGGGCTAGCAATCAGCCCGCCGCGGTAGAACATCTACCTTCTGACGCCAGGTCATCCTCCACGGAACAGTGGTTGACCCAAAACCGGAATGAACCATTAGAGTGCACTTTAGGCCTCAGATGGCACTGTGCAACTGACACCCTTGGTTATCCACACCGGCCCATTGAGCATCCAACTCTCACCATGAGGATTAGCCTATCGGCTGTTGGCCAGTCAGTACGACTCTAGGGGTTATTTAGCCCTTTACCACTCATGCCAAAGTGCTCATCCAGCAGATGTGGACTAAACAGAGAGATTGGGACGATCCTGATCTCCCTCCAGCTCTGCGTGATGCCTGGAACACTTGGGAGACAGAGCTGCAGCATCAAAGCAACATGTCCTTCCCACGATGCTACCTACTTGCAGCATCAGACTACACAGATCCAGTCTATGACGTCAAGGGTCCTCCCCTAAGTGACAGCAATGTGCCCTGTTTGGAGTTATGTGCCGCTCTAGCTGGAGCTCAGCTAACTAAGCTAGTAGAGACAGAGCTCACAATTAACATACGCTACACAACTCTGTGGACTGTCAATTTAAGATGTTTGTGGGAACACGTGTGTCTGAGATCCAGGAGTTGACAGATAGGAGGCTGGGTTAGACTCCCCGTCTAACCCAGCCAATGATATAACGCGAGGCACGACACTCTTCGAGCTATCCAAATCAAGCAGGTGGACTCAGGGACCACAATTCCTTAAGCATGATTCTGATCAATGGCCTAGGAAACCAGAACCAGCATACTCTACAGGTTCATCAGAACTGAAGAAGATCACCTTCTGTTGCCTGACCAACATGGACACAAACACTAGTTTCCCTGATGCGACTCAGTTTGTATCATGGAGAGATCTGGTGGAAACCTCATGACAAGCGCATCAGCAAGCATCAGCAGATCCTGCCCTTGTCCCAATCCTTAGCTATCGAGATGCAGAGGTCATATTGCGCAGAGCTTGTCAACTGCAGAGCTTTCCAGTAGAAGTTGCAGCTCTTAGATCAAATAGACCTGTGTCACCCAAGAGTCGCCTATACAGTCTTGCCCCAGAGTGGGATCCAGCTATAGACATGATTCGTGTTGGTGGGAGGCTGCGACGGTTGCAGAATGCCACTAACAAAGAGGTCCATCCCATCATCCCTGACTCACGATATGCGGCTCCCATACTCCTCATAAAAGACTACAATGAGAGACTGCTGCACCCCGGGCCTGAGCAAGTTTACGCGGAGATCCATAGGCAGTATTGGATCCTGCAAGTAAGTAAGTACATTTTATTTGTATAGCACATTTCACAGACAGCAGTCACAAGGTGCTTCACAGAGGTATGCAATGTCAATAAAAAAATACAAGTTGCAATACATAATGTCTTACCACACAATTAAAGCAAACACATAAAAAATGCAATGCTAAAAAAAACACCATAAATACCAGTAAACAGAGAACATCCAACAGTAAAACAAAAAATACACAAAACCACAGAGTGGTTGTCCTACCTAAATGCTATTTTAAATAGATAAGATTTTTATCGGATCTCGTCATTTATTCATGGCCTGTAAACTAAAATGCAGTAAAAGGATTAGACATGCCGGTTTTTGTCATCTGTAACTCAATGAATATGGACGTTTCTGTACTCCTCAACTGGCAATTTAAACGATTTTTAAAGACTACAGCAAGTCCACCTCCACGGCCCGATAATTTTAGTGTGCTGAAAAATTAGCACTGCACAGGACAGATCTCGGTTAAATGACCGCACTCCATATTACGTTGCCATGTCTCCGTCAGTAACATAAAATCAAGGTTCTTTGAAGTAAATAGGTCATTTAGTAAGAATTACTTATTTGGAATGGAACGGGCGTTAATCAAAACCATCTTAATAAGTGTAGGCGAACTTATGACTGCAGCCGAGGGGGGGGGGGGGCTCGAGGCAGTGTTCTCAGGTTACTGGTGCATACACCGATCAGATGTGCGGTTTCTTCGGTTTCTCCTGGAAGAGCTGGCCTGGTAGACATCAATAGGAAAAGATCAGGGCGACTGTTGGGTGGGCAAAATGTCTGATTTCGTTGGAGGAGAGTGGCACGCTTCTCAGAATGGTGAAGTTGCGGCTTATAGAAGCTGGAAGTGCCTGCAGCATACCTGGGAGTTTATCCAAGATGTCGGAGACTGTGGCTCCAGGAAAACAATGTGTGGTGGAGTTAAAAAAGCGGATATTTCGGATAATGGAATCACCAATTATCAATGTGGTCGGGGGGATAAGGGGACGGAGTTGTAGAGATTGCATGGACTTTCGGTTGGCAGCAGTAGCTGGGTCTAATTGGGGAGGATTTGGCCGAGATGAACCGCTATACCGGCGTCGAACCGCCTCCTATATGATTTTTCGCCGAGCAGAGGAAGTAGAGGAGCGGGGAGAGAGTTTCTGATGGTCCCGTTTTTCTGCCAGTAACCAGAAGGCCGACGTTCTCAGACGTTGCCGAGGTCAAGTCCAAGTTCGGACGAGATGGTATAGGAAGATCGTCCGGGTGAAGGCCTACCCGGTCAGCGTCAGCCGTCTGGGCCGCGAAGCGGTTGGAAAGGCACACACGGGGAGGTCCAGCCCTGTCAGGGATCCTCTTGCTACCGCAGATCACCACCTCTGTCCAGGGAGCCCCCTTCGGTGTTGAACAGGATGGTCGTAGAAGGCCAGACGAGGGATCCCAAAACTGCCGTATCCTGGAGTTTTTTTTCGGAGGGCAGCTTTCCGTGCTACTCAGTCATCATGAAACTGGATAGTGTTGGAAGTCGAGTCTTAAAACTGGCCAGCACCGAGTCCCTTTTCTGAAGTTCATCAGACAACCGACGAACATCCTCCTTAAGGTCAGCAATCTTCTTGTATGCCGTTTTTAAACTAAAACTGTTCTCGCCCGGTGGGAAGGCCATTTATTATGCTAGCGCTAACTAGCGCTGCACTCAATCAGTAGCTGATGTCTACAGAGCCAGGTTGGAGAAGTGAAAGACTGCTAGGCAAAACACCATCAGTTTACCTGCCCAGCTTGTTAGCGATGGAGGGCCCAGCCTAGTGTTCTGCGGATGGCGGATTTACCACCAGCACGCCTCAGACTCCACCAGCACGCCTCAGACTCCACTGCCCACCTTTCTTCTCAACAGGGGTCGATTGCTTTGGACCATACTTGGTCAAGATAGGTCGAAGGAATGAGAAGCGCTGAGGTGTCATCTTACCCACGTGCCTACCAACCCACGCAGTCCATATTGAGCTCCTCAACTTAAGGGACACTGATGCTTTCCTGCTTGCTCTTCGCCACTTTACCTCCAGAAGAGGTCGACCTAAGAAGACACTGTCGGACTGCGGTACCAACATTCGTGGTGCCGAACGTGAGCTCCGTGAAGCATTTGAAGGCTCTTGCACCTAAACTGAAAATACAGCTGGCAGACCACCAGATCGAGTTTTTATTCAATCCCCCGAATGTGTATGGGAGCGGGAGATCCGCTTTTATTTATGCTCCTGCCGTCATGGGGCGGCGAAGGTGGCGTCACTGCCAGAACTTGGTGGACCAGTTCTGGATAAATTTCACATGCAATGCTTCAGACCCAACACAAGTGGCAGAGAGCCTCAACGAACCTGGCTGAGGACGCCATAGTCCTGATTGTCAACCCGTAGCTGCCACGAGCTCAGTGGCCAGTAGGGAAGATCACTTGTACTGTGCAGAGTCCAGAACGCTGCGTACGGACAGCAGAGGTCCGAGTTAGGGATAATGTCTACACAATTAGTTACATAATTAGTTTAATTAATTTGATTATGTGTAGTCCTTTGATATGTTGATTTTACTTAAGTTACGTTTTTATGTTAGTTGACCTGTACAAATAGTCCTGAGTGCGTATTGCTTTCTGGCGGAGGGTTACGTCTGTGCGCACTTTAGACAAACCAACATTATCTCCAGCACAATTGTGCGCCGGACATTCAGTCACTGAAGATATGAGTTGTATAAACATATTAATGTATACTTTTATTTGATGATGTCGGTGCTGCAGCCATACGCTGACTGGTAGAGTGTTGCACAAACACGCCTTCGTATATATTCTATATATAGTCCCCTTTATTATGAGTTATAAGCAACACTTACCAGCTAAACATTCTGACAGGCAGCTAACCACGAGACGATGCTAATATAGCTAACAGCTAGCGAAGTTGTTTCCCTCGTGGTTCAATATGTTAGTTATGGTATAAAAATGATTATTAGGATGCAAGCGATTGGCCTACTCCTCAGCTATTCTATTTAAGTAGAAGTGTGTTTATACAGTATATCATAATATTATGATGTAAATGTTTATTACTGATACATAGCCTATTTGATTGTCACTTATATTATTCTGTTCTTTTGTTTATACAGAAACTGACCTGATTTGAGTTGAATTGAACAATATTGTTTAACTTAATGAAGAACTACAAACATCTGGTGTACCTGTGTACCAAAATAAATCTGGAAAATCAATTTGATGACTCCATGCTCTCTAATAGGAGTACTGAAGCGGTCTAAATAATCATCCTAACACTAGCATTCAGGGTCGTAACCCAACAGCCCCAAATGCCACCGCAACACGAGGCGGGTGTACAACCAGCTGTTATATGCTGTGAAATATTTAATAACATAGAATTAAGACAGTTATTCAATCTTCCTAAACAAACAATGTAGCCGATTATGCCGACTTTTACGCTAATGTGGTGAACAGCGCTAAGGCGTCACTAGGTTTAGTGATGCCCGAGTATTGTTGAGGCAATACCTGGTGACATCATACAAGCCGAGCTACGTGGTCCGAGTATAAAAAGCAATACCTCGCAAATTCTCGATAACGGTGCGTTATCAGTCCCCACATTGTCGAATTGCTACTAGAGCGTCTTATCCAATCTAATGAATACATACTAGCTGACAGCGAAATAAAACTTGTAGTAAATATAGTACCTTAGTACTAGATCTAGCATAAATTCTGTCCAGAAGGGCACATCTACTATTATTATTAAAGCTGATTTTGTAAACTTGGATACATTAAAAAGAACACGCAGGAACTGGTGTAGGAGAACCACCCAGATTCCAACACTAGTACATACTTTTTAAGGTTGAGAGTTTTTGTTTGTAAAACCTTCACTTGGTATAACTTGTCCTTAGTTATTTTAACCTTCTGCATAGAATGATCAAAATCCTTTTATTTATATACAGGTGGGGCTCTTGGGATTCTCTTGCTGATTTCTACACCAGTGAACACTGGTGTAGCTTTGCTCATATTTTAATCAAACCACCTCTGACTTTAGATATCCTCACAGTATCATTTGCCTAAAATTTCATCTTTATAGCCGGTTTACTCTTAAGCGACATCGGCCCGTATAAATTCCTGAATACATCTTTAATATTCGCCGTCGTCACTTGGTTCAGTTGCATTTTAATGCTTTTATGATAGCTGTGGTTATAACTATGAATAATTCTCCGTAGATGTCCTTGAGTACATCTACGTATCGATTTTTTTTTTTTAGCTGTAAAATATTTCCACATCCTGGACTTGAGTGTGCGATTTAGTCTTTTAATTACTGACGCCTTGATAATACTGTTTGTTGAATAGTGGGTTATTTTATCAGCCGGGCGAAATTTTTATTGAAGATTTTTTTACCAGACCTTTGCAGACAGGCTGGTTTTCACTCTCGTTTAAGACACTGGCAAATGCCTGTGTGACCTCAGCACCAGATTTATTCTTTAATGTTCTAACATATACATTTTTGAAAATACTTCTATTGCCGTCAGCATGTATTTAACAGTCAGTCTCCTCACTCAACCCTTGCATGTTACAAAGATCGGCTTGAAATTATTTTAAGGGTTTCATCACAAGAAAACTGGGTTTCTAGGAAATTAAATCCTGCTTAAATCCTGGCGGGTTTAAGCAGGGTACATCTGTCCTAACCAGATAATCAATCCGCTGTTTTATGGCTTAACCCCTTGAGCCTCTGAGTAGGCCTCTGCTAAGGCCTGTAAACTTTCAACCCCGCCATAAGAACCGGGGTCCTTAGCCGTATAATGCACATATTATGCACAGGTCGTCCGTCCTCTTTTGAACTAGGGATGCAACGATTAGAAATTTAGATGGTACGAATATAGTCTGAGGCATAATCAAAGTTTCACAATTATGCATGAATTTCAATGTCGTTTTGGAGAGCGATCTAACACCTTTCTCCTGCTTTACTACCAATGGCACAACTCTTAACTCACTGCTACTTCGAGTGTTTCCTCTGGGAAAAAAATTTGCTACTAACCTGTGGGGGGAGAGGTTAATGGGGAACCCCCCTATTTCCGGGCGGTTAAACAGACCTCCCCTGGACTATGTACTAAAAACAATGGTTCTGGTGACATTTCTTAAAAGGATATACTTCAAATAAATGTAAAATATAGTTTCCATCCCCCAGAAATTACCTTAATAATGTTACCTGGCACTCGACTTGTTTCATCGCTGTGGCTGGAGGCGATACGCGTGCAGGTAGAATGTAATACGTGCTACAGAAATATATTAACTAAATTCTGTAGCTTTTTCAGCTAGCGCTGCAGCCTGCACGACTTCTGTAGGCTACTGCGTCACTCGCATGCCGTTTCGTTCCAGTTCACACTTCACAGAGCTAAATTATCGTCAGAGTTGTCTCAAACGGATACATTCTCTATTTACTGAAACTATGTTTGATAGAAATAGGTAGCCACCAGCCAGTTTCTTTTGGTGTGGCATCATTCTGTCTTGGTGCAGCATCACAACTAAATAATAATAATAATAATAACTTAAATTTATATAGCGCTTTTCACAAACCCAAGGACGCTTAACAAACAAACTGGGGCGGGGCCCATAGGCCTCATTGAAGAGGTGTGTTTTGAGCTGTCTTTTAAATATTATTATGGAAGAAGCAGAGCGAATGGCAAGAGGAAGCTTGTTCCATAGTGATGGAGCACCGACACAGAAAGCTCTGTCACCAAAAGTCCGGAGCCTGGATTTAGGGACAGCAAGCAGGTCTTTGTCAGAAGACCGCAGGGAGCGTGACTGGGTGTAGGGATGGAGCAGATCTGTGAGGTACCGAGGTGCAAGTCCATGGAGAGATTTATATGTTAAATGAACGCAGAGGAATCACATAGTTGGTTAATGGTTAATAGTGAAACCGGTTAATCGCTGCATCCCTATTTTGAACATCCATATTTTATGATACAAAATAATCTTAAGACATTGAGCTTTATCTCGGGGTAACACTACCCGCACACTATCCGCTCGCCAAAGTGTTTTTTTGAGCTCGCAGACAAAAGCCACAACTCAGACAGGAATCACTACTCGCTTACAACGTGAGCTGAGAGATCAGCGGTATGTTACGTGACTGTACACGCCCTTTGTTTCCGTGTTACCTGTTTTTAATTGAGTTTTATTTTAATAAACACGGAGCATGTGGCTCGTCGTCCCCTCCCCTGCATCTTTCTTTTTCGTTTGTTTGCACTCGCTTCACGACACACCGTTACAGAATAACCCACCACGAGTGCAACGGACTTCTTCCGGATGGCGGTGGCAATCCATGGCACATCGGCGGGCAGGCTCTCCGCAGAATCTCCGGCTGCGAGCTTGCGTGGCACCCCCCCCCCAGTCCCATGCCGGCCACGGCAGGATCAGCGCATCCTCTCTTGGATCCCCAGCAAGTGCTGATTCGGCGCTTTCCCTGTTGGGGTCCGGATCGGTGACATTGGATCAGGAGACGGAGACTCTGGATGCGATTATGCTGGGTGAGGAGACAGAGACTCTGGATGCGATGACGCTGGGTGAGGAGACGGAGACTCTGGATGCAATGACGGAGACTCTGGATGAGGAGACGAAGACTCTGGATGAGGAGACGTAGACTCTGGATGAGGAGACGGAGGAGGTGAAGACAAAGGCTCTGGAGGCGAAGATGAAGGCTCTGGAGGCGAAGACACTTGAGGCGAAGATGAAGGCTCTGGAGGCGAAGACGAAGGCTCTGGTGGTGGTGGCCAGTCCTCGATCGGCGGCCACTCTTTGAGTGGAGGCCAATCTTCGGGCTCCAGGAACGGCAGTATCCCATTGGGCGGAGATTCATGGGGCAGAAATCCGGGAGGTGGAGCAACATGGGGCGGAGTCCCATGGTGCAGGGACTTGGGGGGCATAGGAACATAAGGCAAGGTCCCATCAGGCAAAGTCACATGGGGCGTGGGCGCAGGAGTCATGGGCACATGGGGCGTGGGCGCAGGAGTCATGGGCACATGGGGCAAGGGCTCAGGAGGCAAGGACTCAGGAGGCAAAGTCACATGGTGCAAAGTCACATGGTGCCAGGGCGCTAGAGGGAAGGCCAGCTGGAGCTGCTGAAGCGGGGAAAGCCCAGCAGAGGGGGGATCCGGCTGGAGCTGCTGCGGCGTGGAAAGCCCAGCAGCGAAGGAGTCGAACTGCTCGGTTAGAGCAGGAGCCCCTAAAAACTAAAACATGCGCGAGGGCTGGATTGGGTACAGGAGCCTTAACTAAGGCTGACTCGGAGGCCTGGACAAAGGCTGGCTCGGGGACTATGGCTGGCTCGGAGGCCTGGACAAAAGCTGGCTCGGGGACTATGGCTGGCTCGGAGGCCTGGACAAAAGCTGGCTCGGGGACTATGGCTGGCTCGGAGGCCTGGACAAAGGCTGGCTCGGGGGCTGGGACTAAGGCTGGGGCCTGGACTAAGGCTGGCTCGGAGGCCGGAACTAAGGCTAGCTCACAAACTAAGGCTGGCTCGGAGGCCTGAACTAAGGCTTGCTTGGAGGCTTGAACTAAGGCTGGGGCCTGAACTAAGGCTGGCTCGTAGGCCTGGACAAAGGCTGGTTTGGGGACTATGGCTGGATCGGAAGCCTGGACAGAGGCTGGCTCGGAAACCATGGCTGGCTCGGGGGCATGGACAATGGATGGCTCGGGGACATGGACTATGGCTGGCTCGGGGACATGGGCTACCGAAAACTGTTCTAGGTCCTGAGCCCCCTTTTACCTGTTGTAGAGACGGCCCTGGAGGGATCAACACCGGCATTTCCTCCTCGGGTGCCAAGTGGGCGGCAGCTGGTTGTAGCCGTAATGCGGATCTCCCAGAACAATCCAAGGGGAGTGACAAAAAACGAGCGATCGAGGATCGGAAATCGCCCTGTGCGACTGCCGAGAGAGGCGATGCGGAAGTGGCGAAGGACTGGCGGACGGTACCACTCGGGAAAGCGGTAAAGGCTGTCGGCCGGAGCCACAGCGGTCCTTACCTCCCTTGTGGCTTCCTCGGTTTTCCACGGAAAATGACAAGATGCGAACTAGGCAGGATAGGTCTCTGGGTGCTGTCCATTTGAAGGTCGGTTATTCTGTCACGATTGCACGAGGTGAGGATCCAAACGTGAGACACGTAACGAAAATGTAAGATATTTATTCATAAAGCAAGCATAGGGCAAAACGACAGGAACACGAGGAACAACGCGACATTGACATGTACCATCAACAATAACCGACATAGGACTGGGGAAAATACTGGGGCTAAATACACAGGTAGACAGACAATTGGCTCCCAACAATGTGGAACAGGTGCAGCACATTAGACATGATTAAACCGACACGGGTGGAATTAACGAGACTGGGAAACACGGGGCAGGGCGTGACGGACAAACAGGCTTGATATACAAGGTAAACACATGAAGTAAGCAAGTAAGTACTTTTTATTTATATAGCACATTTTCAAAGACAAAAAGTCAAAAAGTGGTTTACAGTCAAGATAATTAAATTACCAACAATGAAAAAACACATAATACAGTAAAAAGTAAAGCAGATATAAAAGCAGCAAACATCATAAAATCAAATGCTAATGAAAAGCTTTTCTAAAAAGATCAATCAATCAATCAATCTTTATTTATATAGCACTTTTCATACAAATTCATGTAACACAAAGTGCTTCACACTA
>JAODUE010001153.1:1158-12717 GCA_027564755.1 Amblyopsis hoosieri
CCCCCCCCCCCCCCCCCCCCCCCCCCCCCCCCCCCACCCCCCCCCCCCCCCCCCCCCACGAAGCATCGCAATCAAATGTATATCTGCCAAACACATTTTAGTACTGACTTAGACCCCGATCGCACCGAGACGCGTTGCTGAAGGCGCGGACGCTTCAAAAGCGCTTTGATAAACCCCCGATCACCTGCGCCAAAGAGAACGGCTGCCTGGGCCAACTGTCACATTGACGAACAGTGCGACTCCGCCCCTTGTGCTGAAAAGTTGAGAATATTTCAACTTTAATGCGTCAAAAAAACACTTAAGAAACGCAAAACAAAAAGCGCATGCCAGGCCAGTACCATAGGATAACAATGGATTTGCTGGCGACGCGTCTGTGTGTGATCGGGGCCTTACGTGTCACTAACTCTGCAGACATATTAAGCTATAGTAGCATTGTGCATTCGCAGGTAGGTCAGCATGCATGAGTTTAATGGTGTGTGTGCAGGGGTGCTGCAAGAGAGTGCATATGCATATGTGTGCAATAGTTAAAGAGTCAGCTTATATGATTTGGACACACACACCCACACACAAGATCTCAAGATAACAACAGGAAACTTCAAAGTGTCGTGAAGCGCAAGAGTGTGCCCACATGATTAAAGCACCTTTTTTGAACCACAGCTTTGAATCAGTCCCACTCGCGCTGCAGAAAAGCTCTGCAGAAAAGCTTGTGAATCATTTCATGTCGCCGTTGTTGTGTCTGGAAGTGAGTGGACATGTCATACTTAAAGGAGTCTCTAAAGTAAAATGTGTTTGGCAGATATACATTTGATTGCGATGCTTCTTCCCCCTCTCTCTCTCTCTCTCTCTGTCTGTCTGTCTGTCTGTCTGTCTGTCTCTCTCTCTCTCTCTACCAAACAGAACAAGGCAGCAGTTTGCTCTACCCCTGTAAATTGTTCTGAAAGCTTGACATTCAACGTAAAATTGCCAACGGCTTCTATACGGGTAGTATCACATCACATTAACAGGCAACATCCCTCAAGGAAAAATACTGCCTAATTTAAATAGGAGGTTAAACAAAAACAGATGTACAACAGCTACAACGAGGTCAACGGAGAGCCATGTTCGGCTGCCGACGTATGCCCTGACCTATTTAAGTTCTGAATCTATGCCAGCAGCATTTTGCAGCCCTGCAACCAAAGAATAACAGAATCTCATCTTACTTCTTGAGGGGTGAGCGATCCGCGCGCTCAGATGCTTTTCTGTGTTGCTCGTATTCCGCCATGGTCCAAATGAGTGTGTGAACTTGGCATGGCATGCAAAAGAACCCCCCCCTCTCCTCTGCTCTCCTTGTCTGAATCCCCTCCCACACACCCCTAGCCAGGAAGAAACACCCCTCTCTCTCTGAGCTGAGTGTAATGTCCAGTTGCTGGGCACGGTCTCCAAATCAATCCGGAGCTCACAGACAGCTAGCGTCTCCCGCTCTACCGCCTGTGTCACGATGTCGGAGTCAGGAGCAGCGAGGGATGTATTGGCACATCTGGCAGACAGATGGCTTAAACGACACAACCAGCTCTCTCTGTTTTTTTGTAAAGGGCCGACCAGCGAAGACTGGCGAGAGAATGTTGTCATTTTGCAGTCCTAGTTGGAAATCTAGCCTGTTCTGGATCATACAACAACAATAATGACTTTACATGTCTTCATGTCATCATTGTTCGTAAGGCATTAGATAATGTCGGCACGGCAACTGGGCAATTATTAACTTTAGTAACTAATTACTTACATATAAAGAACTTTATTTGTGTCACTTTAAGGACATCTAATCTGCAGGTTTCCTGTACCGGTACATACCCACCGCCAAGTCATGCTATAATATCACAACCTGTCGCTAAGTCAATGCTATAAAACAGAGGCTTATCATACCACCCTCATCTGCAGCAGAGCTGATTTTAATTTATAATTACCAGCAGAATGCTTGCTTTTAAAAGGTCTCCAAAGTACAGCTCTGCCAGTGGCTTACAGCTTTGTCACTAATGCTGACATCCTAAATGAAAAGGTAAATAAATTAAAAGGAAATTCAAAACCAGACAAGCTGTCCTACAAGCGCTTGTCGCTTTAGCGAGGCAGGCAGGCGCTCACTCTCCCAGCTGGGGCGGAGGCCTGGGTAGAAATAGCCCTCAGTCATAAACATCCTCCAGGAGAGCCAATCAAGGCATCTCATCAGACATGCCTGTTTATTCCACATGTCAACCACTGCACCGTTAGCACAGGGCCAATAACAAGACGGGGACGAAATGAGAGTTCCTGCAAAAATGTGCAGTGAAATCGCCAATGGTTTAGCTACAGTATCAGCAGCAATGTCAACACATACAGTAGCAAACACAGGAGCTTCCTCAAGGCATAAAGCTAAAAAGACCAAAATACAATTGTTTTACCAGGGCATGAAATAAACTCCATGTTAATGAGCATGAAACTCATCTAGCACCATTTTCAATGATGCATCTTTTAAATGAGTAGTAGGCACTCACTCACACAATGGAGTACACACAGCATACAGGCCGAATGGGGGCTACATTCTCAATGGACCTTTCGCCAGAGTTTGACTGATAGGCAATCTTAGTCTGACTAATCAAAAGGCTGAGACATTGCTACAGTATATGCGCCACCCACAGTGTGTCGGATAAACAAGAATCACTGTCTCTCCATCAAATCTGTTACCTTTAAACTTATATTAGCTGTCTACCTGATAGCTGTTCTCCCGTCAGTCGTCCATCCAAAACAAAATAGGCGTTTGCTGCCTGAATAGTTTCACTTCACCTCTATTCTGATAGAGAGGCTTTGCGGCAATATTTCTAATTAATTGATGAAGAAACAATCTAAAATGAAAGAGACGACTGTCTTTACCTTAACAGTAGGATAAACTATCATATCACTACTGTAGTAAGCCTATTTTTTAGATAGGCGTTCTCTGTGGGGATGTACCGGTATGACCCAGCGATAGGCTAGAGTAAACATTTATTTATAAGATAACTGGCTTCTGGCGAAAGCTTCATTGACTGATCTCAAACCCCGCCCCCCTTAGTTACTATAACTAGATTGGACAAAACTGCATAGTAGGCTATAACAAGAAAATGGACAGTTGACTTGACAGAGTCATATTCGATACTTGGTCAACTGTTATTTGACAGGGTAAAAAGGGGTGGGATTTCAATAACATTCAATTTAATTGAGTTCAGTCTGTCCTTTCCAGGATGGAAAAAAACAGCTGTTCGACTGAAATCAAAGTTTCAGTAACTGTGTGACTGTTCATTTAATTTAGCCATGAATGTCAGAGTAAAACCAAATTATAATTAAAAACAGATCTACAGATGGAATAGTGAATGGGAAGCTATAGGCTAATCCATTAAATTACCCAAATGTAGATTAAACTTCAAATAAATGTAAAGGTTGGCGTTGTTGCTATAAGGCCTATGATAAATACGGACAGAGGTAATTAAATAATCTAAGGCACCACTAGTCTACATGTGAAGGCGCCGATTACATGCACCAAGCAAACTGGCTGAACTTAAGTCTAAACATTTGCTAATTACCATTAGCACGTTAGCACAGCGAGAGCGCAAGGCCAACTGCAACAAGGTCACTGCCGGAATACAGCCATGGTAACAGACATGTCCCGCTCGTCCGCCAACATTGCTCCATTCAGCAGCCAGCCTATTTAAATTCAGCCGGTGTCCCAACTCCTCTGTAGCGAATCCTCCAGACAAAAGGCTCTAAATGCAGACAGGAAGGAGCAAACAGATGCAGGATGCATCTGTTGGTGGCCCATGTACTAGGAGGAAGGATGCCGAATGCTGTTCATTCACAAGAGATGCTGGGGGGGGGGGGAGTACAGGACCCGGGACAACTATCAACACTGTTTCCCATATTACACATTAAAAGAGCTATAAATGTATGATGGCGTCAGAAATGTCATATTAGCTATCAGTGAGTGTGCAGTTGTATCTTGCCAGCTACCCAAAGATTTCTGACCAACCAGGGCCTCTTTTCCCTGATTAGTCCGGCTAATCGACCTTGCCTGTCAATCGGATAAATACACAGCACATAGCAGTTGGTCGATGGGCTTTGAATGGCAGACCAACGGGCTCCATAGAGGGAGCAGAGGAGTGGTTTCAGGCTGTTGACTTTCTAATTCGTACTTAAACAAAACATAAAACATAGCTACAGCAGCTTTAAGACTGAGGAGAGCTTATGCGACAACACAAATCATGAACGAGTTCAAACCTGGTGAACCTACTCTGCCACATTGCTATGCTTAATCCAAGACCATGAGTAAAGATGGTTTCCATGGCGCCCATTCATCCCGTCTGACAATGCCAAGCCTTTGACAGCTTCATGGGGAAAAAACAAACCGCTGAAGAAACCCAATGTAGGTGCCATTATCAAAGCAATAACGTATTGCACAGTCCTTACATTAGCAGAGGAGCAGTATCATATTAAGTCTAATTATTCAGGTCTTGACTTTGAAGAGCAAAATTCCTGTGCGGGCTAACCTTGCACGCTTTGACTTGTATTCAAGTTGACCATGAACACTTACAAGCTTGGCAATGCTGCCTTGGCACATGATGAGTAGTACTGGAGGGGCGTTCAGAAACTCTCTGATGAAGCAATTACATTTCTGTACTGAATGATAATTTCATTCATCACAGGATAAGAGACCACAAAAGCCACCAAACATAGGCCATGATGACACACCTTTGAACAGAGGAAGTGCAAACACACCTTCACAGGAAATGCTTAGTTGGAACCTTTTGAAACATCCTCCCGGCAGCTGTACAGACATTTCACCTCAGAGGTTAAGGGTTACAACCAACTGTGACTCCACAGGACACTGAAGTTCCGTATATTGCATTGTTGCACGGAAATTAACTCAGGGTGTCTTCCAGATAAATATTTTTGCAGAAGCAAAAATAATGTTGCATTTGTGTCAGCGCCTATAGGTTAGATGATGCACACAATTTTGTTTTCAAATAAACCACATGCCAGAGTCGGGCAAATAAACTGGGGCAACAGGAAGTCATTCTATGCACTAAGGATGCCATTTCCAAATCTGATCACAATCAAACTACCACAAATAGCTTTTGCACTGTTAGACAAACATTTCCAAACCAAAACACAGAAAAAGCCACACTAAGACACCATCTATCAACTGACAGAAAGTTGGATAAGTGAACAGGAACATTTTAGATGAAAATAATATGCTGAAAGGATGTTTAACTTATAAAGCCTGCCAATTGCTTAACATTTCTGTGGAAATGTCAGAGATACGTCTTCCTATGCTATTAACATTTAATATGGCTCACAAATCACATGAATATCTTTAGCCTGACATGCTAGCTTTCATCATGTCTACATAGAAAATATAAAAAGAGGGTTCACATCTATTTCTGAAACTGTGCCTGTAATTTGCTTCATTCCAAGATACATTTAATCCCCTATGATTTCAAGGCTGAAGTAATGTGGCTTTCATTTTTGTCAAACCAAAATATCTGACCACAATTCGCTGTCAGCCCAGCAAGGCATTTCTGACTTGTCATTGCCTTCAGGAACCACAACTGAGACTGATTTAAAGTTGATTTCTTCCATGTTTCACTTCACAGTCAGTAGTCACCTTTGATTTATTGCCACTCAAACTGAAACGTATATGTCCAAAGCATTGGATTAGAATGGGCTCTCTATGATGTGCCTGTACTGTGTGCCTCAGCCTGCCATAGTGCGTAACACAAGCATCAGTCTTCTGCTAACAGGATACTGACAGTATGTCCTCGGGAAAGCTCAATCAACACTGTCTGTGAAGCCACATGGAATGTCAGATATTAGGCTGTGTCCTTCTCACATGACCATTACTATACATGGGTGTCTTACACAAATGACTACTTTTACTACATGATGTATAGAAAAGTCGCTCGCTGTATTTCACAATACAAAAACAATAAAATACATATACTTGTTCTTTGAAAACATTTATTTGCTTTGCCTAAAGCCTACAGTTGTGAGATACGCCGGCACTTTGGTGTTTAAACAAGACGTACATCCCTATACTGTACGTCTAACACGCCACATCTACAGGGAGAACATATCAAAGTACCTGGCACGTTCCGCGACACCATCCAAGAGGTGCTTCTGAAAGGCTTTGAAGAACGCGTGGCAAAACAATTGAAAATGATTTCACGCGAGTTGACGACGACAACCACACAACCACAACAACAACAACAACAATGCTGGCTCTCTGGCCGACGCCAGCCACGCACGCCCTCCGGTCTGCGGGAGCGTTCCTCTGGCTCCGTCTTCTTGCTTGAGTCGGCTAAGGCAGGCAGCGGCCGGGCATCATTAACACGTCCTTATATGAAGAGTGTGGGATGAGTCAATGAGAGTGGCCTTCAGCAGAGAGAGAGAGAGAGAGAGAGACACGCTTCCCCTCGTCACTCCTGTCACCGAGTTACCGCGACGCGTGCACTTTGTTCTGTACCACTGTGTGCGTGCACGTGCTTGTGCGTGCGTGCGTGTGTGGTGAGGAGCTGTATCTGCTGTACAGAGGATGCGGAGGCGGAACGAGGGGAGCTTATTCATCAGCCAGCTCACCAGCCACCAATTACTGTCAGAGGCTCCAGGAAACATACAGTGCCTCCTGTCCTGTCCTGTTTTTTTTTTATTTTTTTTTAAACAACAGTCTCTGAAACACATGCGCTCAAGTTGGTTAACACATGAAACGGGCTAGGACAGGCAAACGCCAGGTCAGTGAAGCCAGAGAGAGCACACAATATGACACTGGACCTCAGGGGATACACGCAATCACCGCACCTGGCGAGAAGGTAACAAAAGCACACGAGTGACATCACACATAAGCCTAATTCATTACGCTGCCCTAATTACTTCATTCATTAGTGGTTAACACTTGCTAAGTTAGAGTGCAAACGCACTCAGCAGCTGGGCAAATACGTCGTGCTAAGCTCTTAGGCTAGCTACAGAGGTCCTGTGTGTTCGGCCACTGACCATAACGGCGAGTTAAGATGTATGGCTAGTCATTCTGCATAAACTTGGTGAGCAGGGGGGCAAATGTCAGGTTTGATGGATTTAAGGCTAAACACAGAAGACTGGCTCTTTTCCTTATTATTATGTGCTGCTGTTTAAACGTTCTAACCCAGAGGTCTTCAATGTTTTTCGGGCCAAGGACCCCTTGGCTGATAAAAACACAGCACAGGGACCCCCTATCATAGATGCCGGGCCAACAATAATGTGTATGATGGCGTATAGCGCCATGTATAAAAGTAGGCCGCTAAGTCAATAAAATAATTATTGATAGATTTATATGTTTACAACACAGGTTGTATTTATAATGTATATTTTCTGTAGGGGTTGCACAATATTGATACAATGTGATATTGCGATATTGATCATGAAATATGCAATATCTATATTAATTTTGATATTTTTAAACATAAGTGAAAACACAAATGTTATGGGAAAAGTGCATCAAAATATATTCATAACATATCAAAACAACACATTTTCAACTGACTGGACTGGTACAACAACAGTAATTCCAAGCTACCTAGGAGGCATTCTTCTTGGCCACTAATTTTTCCTCTTTGATCTCTATTATGTCATTAGCTTCCTCAGCCACACATCTTACTTTTCAGTATAAATCAAGCACAACTTAGCCTAACAGCTAACGGATGCATCTCTCCACAAAATAAACAGAATATTGCACTTCCTGCTAAATTTTCGATATGATATTGCGCAACATGATATTGCTACAATGATAGTGAGTCAATATACTGTGCACCCCTAATTTTCTGACATTTTAATGTTTGGAAGACAATAAGTTTGGCATCAAATAATTTGGAGAACCTCAGTACCTCTGAGGACCCCCTAGGGGTCCCGGACCCCCTTTTGAAGACCTCTGTTCTAACCCAATCTGTTACACCTTAATGTTCTCTAGTGCCACTAACACTTAAATGAGTACATAAAACATGAATGTCTCAATACATCACGGAGCCAATATCTAATCAGAAATTTGAAACAAGATCATGTGCATTTTTATTTTGCCGTTATTTTCACCGTTTGAACATCAGCTCTGTTGCCACACCTGTTCCTTCCTCTCTCAAGCTGCACAGGCCAAGCCTTTGATGAAGTTCTTGTAAAACCACGCCACTATAACCACTATACAGTAGACATGGCACTTTGGGGCATTATGTAATATCAAAGTCAGCATGAAGATTGAATGACACCTTGTGGTAAGAATTGTTCATTGCAATGAACATGGCAGTCGCTCTAGTAGGCTATGAAATGAAAAGCCTAAAAATGCATGTCCCAGCTCCAAATTAATTTATAAATGGTCATTATATGGGCAACTTTTCCAAATAGGCCTATAGTGAGGATTATACCTATATCAAGGTATTGTTATAAAACACCAGCATCTTTAAGAAAGGGACGAGTTTTCCCTGATATTAGAAACAAATCTGAAATTGCATTTTGTCACAAGTACGTTAAAATGAGATTGCTTTAACTAGCCTAATCACTAATGGTCAGAATTGGTGCATTCAAGAGTAGGTTAGCATGCCAAATCAGTCTTGATTAATTGTGATGTCCGCGGTTTGATCTCTGGTGGTAAGCCCTAGTTTCTGTCCTCTCAAAGATGCATGGGTCCGGGGATGGGTGATATCCTAGCTACTACATGAACAACATATGCGAGTTAGCCTACATCAAAGTGAAGAAGGTTAATTGAACGTGCCCTTTAAATTGCACGTAAATTTAATAATCTGGGTTAGGCCTATGTTTGCAGCGCGCAATGTATAATGTATGAGAACTTGCTGGCTCATATCACATTCGGTAGGAAATTGCATATTGGCATGCTAACCGTATTTTCATGTAGATATATGCATGAAAACACTGAAACAGGTGTTGGGACGAGCAGCTATAACCCGGTTATAACTAGACAATGCACCATCTACAGTAGCCAACAACAAAAACGCGAAATGGACAGTCCTAATCTAATTTAACATCCCATGTGCGGCACTGAGAACATTACAAAGAAATGGGCTGACATCTTTATTTCCAGCAGCATAACGTCAGTATTGGGGGTGCGAGTAGCCTATCTTAAGGGCGTAGGGGTTCGAGCACATGCATACCCCACCAAACAAACAGCCCATCGAAAAAAACAATCACAACGCTGTTTAGTCTGGTCGTATATGCTGCATGTGAGGAAAAGTATCCCTACATGGGACAAATATGACATAATGTTTCAAAGCACGTACGGCTTTAGGCTACCGTATTGTAGATTGTAGACCGTGTGCCGATTTTGCGCCGACACGGGAAACAACAGATCTAACTTTATACTCACCATTTCAGCACTCGATAGAAAAGTGTCGATCTCTACGACAACACAGGCTATCTTCTGAATGACAGGTGTCCGATGTATAGATATCGATAGCTGTTGTTGATTTTTCCCTATTACAAGGGATAACATCCATTACTTTATTTTCAAGGCTTTCTCGGGGGAGATTTTGAAAGAAAGGATTCCACTAGCTGAATAGAAATGACGGACTGAGCATGCGCAATTCTAACCTTCATGATTTCGCTACTGTGAAGGACTTCACCTTGGCCTTCACGCACAAATACAATACATGTCGCATTATTTTGCTGACTAATAGACTATATATTACTTAATGTAGCCTACGCCAGTATAGCGATAGGTTTTTAATTCATGTTTAACAATTTTAATAGGCTATAACATCGTTTTCTTGATTCCTATTCCATCTTTGCATTATGCTTAATTATTGCCTCTTAAAAACTCCATCAGTTGTTTGCCTAAAAAGAGAATGGAGTGGCAGGCAGATTAAGAATATGGTCCACTCCAAACAACACTTTGTGCTCATTGTAAACACGCACCCCGGCACCTCATTAACATGTGAATAGGTGATGACCTGTCATGTCCCAAATCTTGAAAACGCATGTCAATTTCCTTTAATGTTCTCAGCTACTTGTTAAATATGCAAGGGCGGGTGGGGGTATATATAAGGGACCCTCATCTTCTCTGAATGGAGTTTGTCATTACCGCGGCGGAAACATGCGCTCATTCGGACTTCTATGTGTGGTATTGCTGACATCTTTGCTGCTACGGGCTCAAGGGAATCTTAAACATGGAGATGGACTTTCCACCAGGTCGTTGCGTGGCTTTGTCTCGATGGACCGTTCTACGGGATATCACCTGCCCACCTATATGATGCACCTATACAGGAATTTCAAGTCAAACTCTTCACGGCCCTTGGATGTTATGGAGCTGTCTGTTCCCAAGCACGCAGACACCGTCAAAAGTGTGATGGCGAAGAGTAAGACTTATTTTATAATACATGTTTATATAGGCTTTTCGTTGGGTTTGACCAAGCTTATATATAGGCTATATCCTATTTTTAGCATAATATTTTAGGCCTATTTATAATATTATTCTTTATTTATTATTATTATTATTATTATTATTATCATTATTATTATTATTATCATTATTGTTATTATTGTGGTCCCGGGAAGTTCAAAGCAGCCTACTTTATAAGATATTTGGTTTCTTTGTCACGCAGATATGGCCTACCCTCTGGCGATTAAAGACCCACTACGATGTTAGATTTTTTTTAGAATAGCCTAATGCAGTGCTGCTGTCAAAGCTGTGTGCCAGACGACCACAGACGGCTTCAATCCACATCCGTTTGAGGGTGAATTACCACGCAGGGTTTAGCGTGTGAAAAGCCTGGTTTTCCTCCCTAATTCTCAAAGCAAACCTTTTTTCTTAAATAGGTGATGTTGATTAGATATCTTGCCAGACATCCCCTATACAAATCTCTTGTTAACTCAAATCAACAACTTCCCTTAGTTCTTTCGCACTTGGCTTGATTAGATTAGAGGTCGACCTCTTAATAAAGGTGCGGGTTTAACCTGATGCACAACGCCACCGGAGCCAACATGCCCTCCCGCGGAATTAAATTCCACGTCGCTGTTAGGTGTTAGAGATCTTACCTTGTTTGAATGAGGATATGTAGAAGTCGAGGAGAGCCGAGGGTGTGTTAAATGCTTGGTTTCGACCCGGTGTTTGCTTTGAGTGGATTAATAGCCTATCTTCCAGCCGTTGCCATTCATGGGCTCTTCAGTAGCGCACCTCGAGAAGTTGTTTCTCCCCTTTAATCAACCGTCCACTTCAATAGACCTCGATAGATCACTTTACTGGACAATGCCCAGTAAAATACATAAAATGCTTTAATCTTTGTGATTGAATACTCCACCTGTTATTCACAATTACCCTAATTTACATATCCCTATTGCCCCAAATATTTGGGGCAATAGGGATATTTGTGACTGGGCATGCCATGAAGACCATTCCTTAAAACAAATGAATACATTTAACATGCTTTCATTAAATAAGGACATGCTTTCATTAAATGAGGACATTAAATAGACACATATATATATACAGTATATATATATATATATATATATATTTTTTTTTTTTATATTATATTAAATTGTGTGTGTGTG
>JAODUE010001154.1:0-12716 GCA_027564755.1 Amblyopsis hoosieri
CCCCCCCCCCCCCCCCCCCCCCCCCCCCCCCCCCCCCCCCCCCCCCCCCCCCCCCCCCCCCCCCCCCCCCCCTGTCTGTTCTATTATTAATGTGTTCCATTAGCAAATCATTACCTTTATATGACTCATTAATCCCTGATAGACTTTATTTTAACTTACTTTATACACTTATCTACTTTTCGTTTAGGTAGTGCTCCTATCTCTCTCTCTTGCTCCCATTTCTTTAGCAGCAAGGGTCACAATATATATAAATATATATAGTATACAGTATGGCTCTTGACCTGGGGCGGGTTGGTGTTGTAATGTGTCACTATGACATAAAATGAAAACACATGGGAAACATGGGTCACAAAGGGTGTTTCTGTGTGTTTGTGTACCCATGACGTAGATCTTGTCTTCTTTTAGGAAGGCTGTGGCTCCATATCGGGGCGTGGGCATGGAGGTGAGTGGCTGCCACTGGTCCTTCTCGGCTTCGTAGACCCTCACCAAGGCCTGGGGCGAGGTGTCCGTTCCCATACCGCCCAGCGCATACACCTTCCCATCTGGATATATACGGGAGAGAGAGAGAGAGAGTTCAACAACGTAAATTCATGATGAAAGCTAAATATAAAGAAGAATGCAGAGAAATCTACTTAAAATATAACAATCTTAGTTTTATTTAATTTAGAGCCAAAGCAAATAATGAAAACATAAACAACTAAACAAACAAGCATATTGACCTTTAACCCACGGAGCGGAGAGGCACAATAGTAGACTAAACAAATGTTGCCATCCATCCATTGTCCTATTCCTAGTTGTCATGTTTGCTACCTGCAGTATTTTAGTACTGTAAACGCCTAGAGCCATCACATGACCTTTAACTACTGTATGTTCAACCACTGCAATGTCACTATAATGTTGCTGGTGCCAGGGAGAGCATGAGAGAGAGAGAGAGAGAGAGAGAGAGAGAGAGAGAGAGAGATGCTGACTCAGGGAAAAGAGAGAGAACACGTATAATGCTGCAACAGCAGAGAAAGTACAAAAATGAGACGGGAACCTTGAAAAGATGAGAGGAGAGGAGAGTAGTGGAGAGGACACTTTAGTGAACACTTTTAAAGTTGACAGGCTGTGTGTGTAAGAGAGGGGGGGGGTGTACAGTCATCCAGACAGATTACATATTCAGAGGTGTGACTTAAACTGCAGGGAACACAGCAATAATACATCTGTCACTCAGAGAGGAGCTATCTGTGGCTACTTTAAAGTAATTTGACTGTATGTAGAACAGGCCATTCTTGCTCAGTGGCTTTTAAGAGAGGGTCACCAATATGCACAGTAAGAGAGAGATATTTCACTGTTAAGACAAGACAAGCTAGAGATGTGACTGGTGTTAGCTTGCTCCCTAGTAACAGTAGTCTACAGTCTTCAGCTTGAGTGGTTAATAAGCCATTGTACACATTTGTTTTTGATTGTATGATCATGTCATGGCTTAGGGACTGCTATTACATAAATGACTCCTCTTCAACCGACAATACGTCTTTATCACACCTGCGTGTGAAGTGCCATGCCAATGGTAACCAATCACATAACCTGCGTCGGCGCATTGGACAGCATGTTGCTCAGAGACAAACCCCTCTTCTAGTGCCAATGCCTTGGTCATTCATGGGCAATTAGAGCAGGACATGTTTCGTCACCACATACATTTATTTTGGTGTGTGCATCTTTGAAAATACTTTGTGTGGACTGAATATTATATTGTTTACTGTGAATACTGTGCCTCGTGGTACACTAGGCTAGAAGCGATTAAATATAACATTTTGAAAAGTCACTCACATAGTTTAACCATATTGTTCTACAATCTCTCCTCACAAAGAACACATACAGTATAAACAAAATGAGTATGCCGTAATTAATTTTCTGACAGAACACTTAAATATTCTGGTCAATGTATCATAATTACATTTGCAGAAAGGTTCAAATGAGGGAGCTACTGTATAGAGCAAATACTTAAGCAAATGTGAATTCATAAATAAAGTGTTCCTAGCTTAATCACAACAGGCCCAGGTGCAAAAATACTTTATGGTCCCCTTGAAAAGGCCCAAGGCCGACCCGAACATGGTTTACAAAGAAAGACTGGTTAGCCTACAATAGATAACTAGGCAAAAAGCTACACAGCAAAATTACATAGGCTAATGAGACGTTAATGGGACAGTCTGTGCAAGTTTACATCTTAAGATACTTCATCTAGTTGACATCTAAGATCTAGTTACTTCTAACGGCATGGTTTATCCTTAAATAATTCTGTTATTAAATTTGACTCCACAGTCTGTAATTTCCCTTTCAAATCCCAGAAACGCTATTTATTCTTCCTTTAAAAGCATGGTTGCTGCTGCTGCTGGAATTTATCCTGTTGATTGTTGAGAACTAGGCAACTAGACTCGCGAGGTCAGGATGGTCTCGCGAGGCTAGTTCTAGCTTCAGTTCAATTTCGCCTTGAGAATCAGTCTGGAAAGCCTAGGAATCCGAGGAAGCCTAGGTGTCCGAGTAGCAACTGAACTTATCAGCGTCGTGTTGATAGCTATATGGGCGTGATGTCGGTTTGCCGACCAGATGGTCCATCCAATCAACTGCCAAGTTTTTTTTTTAAAGTTCCTGCCCTTTACAGTTTCAATGTATGGCTCCCTAGATGGAGTGACTAACACTTCATTTGGCATGTCAGGTTAGTTGAGAACCAGGTGCTTCACTGAACAGCTTGTAAAAGGAAATGTGATAAAAACACAAAAATAAACTGGGAGCTCTATCATTTTGTTAAACAAGCCAAGCGTGGTGTTACTGTGTATAGCATTAGCCGCTGAAGGTGTTGCATTGGTTAGCCTAGTAGCAGCGCACTATTCATAGATAGAACAGGAGTTCTATAGAAACAAAAATGCTTTGAATAAATTAATCCCAGAATCTATTGGTATTAAAAATATTTCATATGATGTTAAGCAAATACATTTGATTTATTTTGTCGTCATTATCAGATCTAATGAACAGATATAATTATATGTGCAAAATATAATATTTTAGTTATTAAAACAATGGATGGGATCATTTATCATATTAATCGGTCACAATGAAACAGTGTTTACATTTTGAAGGGCAACTGCCATATTATAAGAGCGATGGTCCGAATGACACAGATCCCGGCCGGGATCACCGGGCCCCTAAATGTCCCGGGCACATGTGCGGTTGCACCGGCAGAAGCTACGCCACTGGCTTTGACTGAAAACAACACTAAACATATTCAGAACACTGAAGCCAGGTTAAAATATACTGTACAACATTTAGAACAATAAATGAGAGGACAATGGACAATTGCAAAAAAATGGTGGCATGCAATAAAATATGTGTACATAAATAAAATACTATGTTTGTCTGATAAAATTGGGTTTTTATTATATTTAAAGCATAATAAATAAATATCTCTGTTGACTAACCTAACAGCTTGCCAAATTACTTCCTACTTCCATAAATGTCAAACAATCAATGACTGAGGTCTGAGAATATAGATAAATTATGGTCTTTTGCTGTAATGAGGGGGATAAACACTTTAAATCAATATTACTCAGTGTGTACTGACATATTTAAAAGGAAACTGGTGAGAAAATTAAGGTGTGGGAGAAAACAGTGGGTTGTGCAGCCTCTTGTGAACTCTGGGGATCACCAACTTGGCATTGGGTCTCCCAACCACTAGGGTTATGTTCACACAGCAGGCAAATCATAATGGCTTCTCAAAAGAGACATCGCCAACCTATCTGCATGGGTTGCTGTGGTAACGAGGTATGGTGCTGTAGCTTTTGAATGTGCATGCAAAAGCAAAGGTGCATCATCTCGCCCTGCAAACAACCGAGCTGTCAAGTCCCAGTGCGGAACTCCTCCGTTGCACCAGACAAACTCGGCGACGGAGCTCAAAGGGGCTTTCAAAGTGTCTATTGCCTCACTCACATTGCTGTCTCAGTGCACAGTGGAGCCTGCCATGACTACAGCATGGAACATTGCGGTGTATACCGCCTCATCTGTCGCTGTTAGCGTGGTGCTGCACCAGTGACCAGTAGTGTATGATGTGGAGCCTTGTACACTGTACATTGTGTTGTTCAGTGCTGGAGTCACGGTGAGCTTCACTGTACAGCAAGAGCAGCTAGTTGAAAAACACTTTCAAATCAGATATGAGCGGCCACAGCGTTCAGACTGAGACGCATCTGTTTACATCTGATTGAAATTGCATTTCAATCAGCTCCAAATGTGGTTTGGGTCCATTTGCTAAAATCTGATAATTTGGTTTTCTGCTCCATGCTAAAATCAATCCGGGTACAACTTGGATCTGCCAAAAGTTGGATTTGGGCTGACTGATTGTGAACAAACAGTAGCAATTTACCTATCCCAAGCCCCGCCCCTTTCACTTGTCCTACCTAGTTACTCTAACTAGGTTGGACAAAACACCATAGAAAGCTATTACAGGAAAACAGAGTTGACGGGAAATTCTGTCAGATTCCAAAAATGCTCAACTGTTATTGGAGAACATGCAAAAAAGGGCGGGTTTTGGGAAAGGTCAATTGAGCAATGTGCCATAACTACACTTTCACTGGTCATTGGGACATAAAAACTGTACACAAGGCAAATAAAACATTTCATTTTGGCAAATCTGTTAATTACATTGTTGTAGTGAAACTATACATTGTTCATGTACAGCCGCATCGCTATATTCCAATGCACTGGAGACGCGTGTTGCTTCCACCGCTGGAAATGAAGTGAATAGCAACGCAAATGGATTATGTTACATGCTGACTAAAAGGTTTCTTTTGGACTGGTAAGTAAACAGCTGTAAATGCAAATGGGGCATATTGACCTTGGTTGGACAATGCAAAGCTACTAGAAATGATCTGCAAACCATAGCCTACCATTCCATACGGCGTTGATATGGTTTGGCTATGGCTGTTTTCTGGCTGTTATGATAAAATAGCAGTGTTGTTGGCTCTCAGAGTTTAAGCAGTTTGATTTGAGTTGTGCTATGCTTGCCTTGATGTTATAAAGGCATACTGTAAATAACTTTACTAGCCTAATCTTGTTTATAGCCTAACTGATGACTGTAAAATTAGACTGTGTGTGTTGACCCAGGAGTAGTCGATTGACTGAGAAACAGGCAATAATGGAGTAGATGCTCTGAGGGGGACGGTGGAGGATGCCACATTCGTCTGGTGAAATGCTGCCCCATAATCGAGCAGGTGGCCATTTTATACACATACACCTTTTTAAAAAAGTGACAACCTATCAGAAACATTCATGTTATTGGGAAGGGAATTATATTTAGGGGACATTGCACTGCCTATAGACAGTGGACCTGTGGAAAATTACATTTAAAAATCATATTCACTTAAATCAAACTTTTTTTTTCTGAAATAGCTTGTTGAAGTGTTGTCATACCCACGTTTAACAAACAACACGCTAAATAAGAATCCATGCATGCTTTGCGTTACTCCATGTTTGTACCATCCCCCATAACTCGGGCATCATATAAAAAGATGTTTCCGAATAGTAACTATGACTTTGACAGTCCATGTGCTCATAAATAGGATATTTCTAATAAGACATGAAGGCGGCCTTACTCCACACCGCTCCTCTGAACATCACTAGCTGGAGACAATCAGTCAATCAACCCTGCCCATATAAGCTGAAGCTGAGCCTACCGCCAAGGGAAGAGTTAATGGGAATGTTTGGTAAGGTGCCGGAAGCCAACGGTTATAGTCTACTTATTATTCTGGTTCAGGATATTTTCTGAAAGATTGAATATGGACTGTGACAGACAATGAAAATAAGACGTGGTGTGGGTGAATGGGCAGATGTCTCATTCCCTCTCCTCTCAGAACGATGTCACACATAGACATGAAAATCTATATGCAGAAATCCTTCAACAGTCAATGAAGTGTTTTCCTACATATTTATGGTGCATAGAGGGAACATATGTTATGCAGTACATGCACATTACATATACACACACTTTGTTAGTGCTGCGACATAATGGTACTGCAAATAGACCACAAAGATGGAGCATCTTGTAACTTATGCAGATGTTCCGCATTCACTCCACCCACGTTCTCACTTCTGACCTGTTAACAATTCAGGACTTGCGTGTTGTGTGTCAGTGTGGATTCTTGTGTGTGCATGTGTGCTGTACGAGTCTGTGAAAAGCACGTGTTTTTCTGTTGTCAGGACGTGCGTGCGTGTGCATGTCCATTCACACTGCTTTGGTCCAATCATCAAAATTGCCTCTAATTAAGAAAACTGGTCTTTGCCCATCTCCCTGGGAGACTCCATGGCAACTGCGATGAAACCCACAGTGACTTATTATGGGGTTGCTCTGTCAGGTTGATGCGTATATTGAAAGAGTGAGTCAGCTAAGTGCTAAAAAAAACAACACAAGCTCTCCATATATATATCGAGAAAGTTCTGGAAAATCCAGTGGTTAAAGCAATATTGAACTTATATTACATCCAGTACTGTTCCTAACCACACATCCACAGAACATAACCTGTGTATGGTGTGATGAACAGATAACAGCCAGGTTCTAGCTAAGTGTCTCATTAGTATTGGAAACTCAATATAGAGTAATGTAATATCTTAATGGAAAAGAGACATACACTGACATGAACGTTCATTCTATCTTTCATTTGTCCTCCCTGTGAAAGCTCAAACTTCCAAGATGCACCTGGTGCTTTGATTAGCAATCATCGCCCCTCTCTCCGCTTCTCCTCTTTTGTCACCGCCTCTTTTACTTTTGAGCATTTGCCCAGCCCCCTTTCGCCGCTAATTCGTTTTAATTGACTGATTCATCTCGCTCTTGTCAACTGCCAGTCTGCCGTCACGGCATCCTTTCATCTGTCCTTCTCATCTCTGTATTTATTGGCCCCCCTCTGCCGCCGAACGCTCAAGTCTGGGCGTCGCTCTGGATGTTCAGTGAAATAGGACAAGACAGAGGGACGGGGAGAAACAGAGATAGATGGGCACATACAAAAGAAATAAGACAGAGATAAACTAACAGCCATGTCTGTTGGATGTGTCAGGTGAAGCAGGTTCTCAAGGTTTTAATAGAAAGCATGGA
Source organism: Amblyopsis hoosieri (assembly GCA_027564755.1). Taxonomy (NCBI): domain Eukaryota; kingdom Metazoa; phylum Chordata; class Actinopteri; order Percopsiformes; family Amblyopsidae; genus Amblyopsis; species Amblyopsis hoosieri. The sequence continues at coordinate 7,115 of JAODUE010001154.1, forward strand.
CAGGAACACACAAAACAGGGCTGACGTCAAACAATAATCCCACAATGACTACAGAACACACTAGGGCTAGAATACAGGATGACAAGACAGACCATTGGACACAGACAACGAGCGGCAGGTGAAATCAATCACAATCAACCAGGGCAAGACCAGGAACACAGGGGAAACACAGACTGGAACATGGAGGTGGACAGCACAACATGACATGGCATTCGGTTGCTTCAAGGCAGGTCTAAACAACCAGCTTAATATAAAGAACGAAGCCAATGAAACAAAAATGAGATGTTAGTCCCTTGAACTAGTTTACTGGACTCCTCAGACCAAAGCAACCATTGACAGGCATTGTCACAGCTTCATCTACAATAACAGAAGCCAACATACAGTAAATGGATGACTGAAGACCATTTAAACAGCGTTGTTAGTCAGGGGGCTTCATTACTGACTATTTAGGTTGCGGTTCTTTTAATATGTGTAAACTTCATCTAAAGATTCTGTAATCGCTAATCTAAAGATGTTCTCGGAATATGGGTAAAGACATTAACATCTAGTTTGAAAATGAAAAGAGAAATAGGAGAGCAATAATATTTAAGGAAATGTGTCCTATCATGGAGAGATAAACATAGTGACATTGATAACAGGAGTATTGTAAGAGAGAAAAATAATGAAAATCCCTTGTTGTGATATTTTCAAATCAAAAGACATTAAAATAAGTAGAAGGGATTTAGAGGCGGGTGATATTCAGTATACTATATCAGTATAAAACCTCACCAATACTCTATGGTCATCCAACCAACACAAAGACAGGTAGACAGGCACGTCTAAATGTGTGTCCTAATGTTTACACACTGCAAAGACATTTACTGTACTGATTCCACTGTCCGTCTTCTGTCCAGTTCTGTATGGCTGTCGTCAGCAGTGGTGACAGGCGAGAGGCGGTCTCCTGCAGTGACATTTAAAGGCCAAGCACTCTGCCCTACAGTACACGTCAATATCAGGGTTCCATAAACTCCCCGCATACGGTACTTAGAACACAAACATGATTTCTCTTTCCTATTGTTACTTCTTGCCTTTCTTCCACAAAAAATTCACCATTGACCTCCAGTCAATAGGATGTCAGGGATGCAAGGGATCGTGGGAAAATGTGTTGTTATGATTTAGGGTCAATGCACACACATGCACACCAATGAAGGGTCGATGGCAATGAAGACGGCCAATCAATAGCCCTGTCAAATCCTCCGTTTCAAGATGGTCTTGAGAAAGGAACCAATCTAGTCAATTTGCTCACAGGAAAGGAGGTTGAAATATTGGATAATGGACATGGCAGCATAAAGTGAAGAAAACATATGATCATACTGAGGCTCAGCATACTTATTCTCTCTATCTGTACACCCTGGTGGAAATCTATACTCTGTAATTATGTCAATCACACTGGGATAATTTTTCTGTGTATATCTATATATATATATATATATATACACACTGTATATCTTCTCCTCACAAGCCACCCTATGCCCAGCACATATCATTTTATTGTAGTGATGTTTATAATAGATTGACATAAACAGTGGGAGCAAGGAAATGGGGAGCATGTACAATACAGTTAATAAAAAATGTAATGCTCTGGTTAGCCCTAGGCTGGTGTGTAACAAACACACCTTCTCTTATTTTTAGCTTGTTAGTTAGTATTTAGTTTGTATACCCAAATTGTTCTTGTTTTGTTAGAATTCATTGATGTGTGGGATTCACCAGTGTTTTCTATTCTTGCTCTTCTCTTAAAGCACATTTTACGGGTGGCCGAGAGCACTCCTACCCAGATACATAAGTCCACTATTTGTTTGTCCAAAGCAAGGAAACAATAAAACACATGAAAACTGTATTTAGATTCTCTGATATTTTAGAATAAGTATCTTATAATGATTTGACTATTACATGTGTGGGCTAAAGAAATACTATTGATCCCAATAAAGACTATACTTGGATGATATTGTTCTGCTTGCATTCAGCATCTGAATGGCTGTATGCTTTGGCCATCCTGACCTTATGCAGAGAATACATTTTTAGAGATCTCACAGATCTGTCCGATACGAAGGATGAATGGCTGGTGAGCTGCTGCAGAATGCCAAGAGCACTTGGATTAGAAGACTCTGGAGCCTCTCACACACAATGGCCACATCTGCTACTTGCACATTCTGAGGTTTAACCACACGATCGTTTCAGAGAGAGTTACAGTTTCAGTTACTCTGTCCCTCATTATAGCTCAGTGGCTCCATATTGTTGGTACAGACAACTTCACAACTTCTACACCGTTTACTTACATTATCACTGAGGTACTGGTATTATTGCGAGTTGCATGGTTAGTGCAGGCGCTTACCAACAAAGACAAATGGATCGACACACAACTTGAGCTCTGAGCATGAGGTCACATTAAGATACAACATTAATCTGGCTTTCTGCCAGTATCATACATTGTAACAGTAGCATACATGCACTGTATAGCCAACACAAAACTGCAAGATAGAGTAATATAGTCCCCATACTCCCACACAGGTGCAATCTGTAACTGTTCAAGTCTGAGTGTGAAATACAATAGGTGACCATGGCACAGCGCATGGCACACTGGCGAGGAGGAACCAGAGGGGGTGGACCCATTCTTTCACTAAGGACTAACGTGAAAGTGATGTTGGTGGGACTACATCATGGGTGAATAGATAAGATATAACTACACTAGATATGATTGTAAAACAATATATGCATATTTGTGCAGTGTCATGTTACTATAGCGTGTCTCTCGTGGATACACTCACACACGATGTACAAAAACAAGCAAACACAACTTCAGATGAATTGAGAATGAAACATACACTATTGTCCAAAGGATGTGGATACACAAACTCTACACAAATGTGTGCATGTAGAATTTGAAACAGGCAAGCTAGCATTCATTTTGAACAGTGAACAATAGGTGGAGCTACGCTCAGCTACTAAATCTCCCAGACACAGCGACAGTTGAAAGTAGAACGGTCTACTTTATGCTAATTTACAGTGACCGAGTTCAGCGACAACCAATGGCAGGGTAGATGCTCTCTGCATCTTCAACGTCCTTCTTCGTACTATAAATATGGATAAAAAACGTATAATTGTGTCCCGGGTTTCACTATTATTTACGAAGCATCTCTGGCATCATACAGATTCATATACATTTTATAACGAATGCATGGAAGATGGTTTGAGAGATGTAAATAGAATCCCGGGTGAGTGATCGATATAGACAAATATAGACAAATATTCCATCCTAAATGTTTATATTTTTACAAGAATCCTGTGCCCAAATTTGCTGTCACTTTACTTCCTGGTTGTCTCTGGGAAAACACGCCTCCCCCGAGCGAACACAAACGTGACCTCAGCAACAGCTCGGCGATTTGTGTAGCTGAGCGAGCAGACAGTGTGTTTAGTAGGTAGCTCCTTTCTACTTTGAAGTAGTCAAGTTAAATGAGCACTTTTATATTAAAATGTAGCACAGAGCAAAATTTGACAGGTGTCTTCTTGTGTCTTTTCTGGTTCTCAGTTTATCTTCTCAGAATGACATACTGTATTTCAGATCTCACACTGCAATCTCTTTTTTGCTCACATTATCTCACCATAATTTCCCCTTTTATCTTTGCTGTTAATTTTGCTCACTTTCCCTTTGGTTTGACAGTACATTTTACATATGTCTCTCTGTCTGACTGGCTCATTTGTACACTACTAACACTAAAAACTAAATCAGAACACAGTAAGTCTCCAAGCCGTCTCTCATTTCAGTTAATTTTATTCCTGTGTGTGCCAACTTTAAAAAGTAACTTTCCAGAACTTTAATTGTACTTTTTAAAAAACATTGCATACAAGGATAAATATGTAATGTTGGTTAAAGTGTACACATTAAAATAAAATCAAAGGGATACAACTTATACAGTATAACGGCTTGTTTCCCAATGGTTAAAACAAACACGGTAAATCTGCATTAACTTGCCAACACCTATAAATCACCTTTTACATCTTGCCTTGTTTAAAATCTCAGGTCAACTACAATATCCAAGGTTAACACAATAACCTCCTTTACAAAGGCACAGTCACACACTGTAATACCCTGCACAGTGCGACTGTTTTGTTAAATCCTTCTCAGGACCGACTGGAAAACTAAATTATAGATGTTGAAGGTGAATGCTTTTTATTATCCAACCATAATTCATCCATACTGCAGTAAAATAATCTCTAGAGAGTTCCTCTAAGGCTTTAAACTGTGCACTGATGCCTCTTCCTGCATTATTCTCCCATTCATTCTCCTCATGTGTCAGTGCAGAATAACCCTGCATGGAAATGGTTTGAAACATAAACCAACCAGTGAACTATTATTCAACTTCACTGAGGCTTCCAAACACAAGCCAAAAACATTGAGTAAATTACAAAAATTACAATTTCTTCATTATATTTGTAATTGCATTACACTTCACAGTTAGAGGACATGTTTGAACTAAGAGGACACTACCCCTACAGGATCAAGGCTGCAGGACAGCCCCACTGCAGTTCCCCAATGGACCATTCGCCAGAATGTGATTGACAATCTGAGTAGTCAGCAGGCTGAAATGTTGCTATGCATCGCAGAAAAAAAAAGCCATACAAGAAAACTGTGCCGATAAACTATGCTATGGATTTGGATATCAGCAAAATCTCAGGACAGCCAAACACATTTGTTATAAGGTAATATAACTACGAAACTAAATGTGTAAAAGAGTTGTCTATCGTAACCAGAAGAATGTAATCTAATACCTATAGCCTACATTGTAGCCTACTCTCCCCTCAGCCACCCGTCCGTCCAAACAAATAAGCGTTTGTCACTTCACCTCAATTCTGATGGCCTTTGCATCGATATTTATCATTAATTGAGAATGAAATAATCTGAAATTAAAGTGACATTTGTCATTATCTTAACTTTCATCACTAGTAAGTCTATTTTTATAGTTGGGGATGTACTACTACGGCTAGGCTGCAGTAAGTGGTTTTATTTCTTTTTAAATTAAATAGTAGGCTAGATTTAAATGAGAAACTGAAAACATTATAACTAAATCCTGCTGTTTTCCGATTTCTCCTGTTTTTGTTAATGACACAATGTTGGATGGATTTTATCAAAGTCATCTCTGATGTTATGGTCAGCTCAGAGCCATGTTGGTCAGCTGTCTGACAGACCCGCCCATGGGCTTGGCTAACTCGCTTCTGGCAAAAGGTCCATTAGAGAAGGCTAAAAGCTGGGGAAGCCATGCACTCTTTACTTTCATAGAGTTTCTCTGTAGAGAAATTATAGTAGAGCAAAACAGAGAGAATCTCTGTCAGACAGCATTCCTGGACTCTCTATTCAACAGCCATGCATTAGTTAAACACAAAATTATTTTTATTTGGTTTATACTGACTTGCCTACAAACAATCTTGTGTGTGCGTACTCCCTTGCATACAATTCTCAAAATAGAGAGAAAAAAAAACATTAGTAATGCACTATGGGGGTAGATTTCTATCAATATTATTCAAGCGCAAAAGTATAATCCACACGTATTTTTACCATCCACAAGCG
>JAODUE010001155.1:0-10000 GCA_027564755.1 Amblyopsis hoosieri
TCCAGAAGTCGGGCTTTTCATGGCGCATAACTTCCCGACATTAGGCCGAAATTGTCGGAGCTTAAGACCGCGGTGGAGCTACAGACTGGTGGGGTGTGTGTTCGCAAAACCTCGCGACGTTTGTCCGAAATTGTCGGGGGGGGCGGTCCCGGGGGAGCGCCGCCCGCCCACCCCCCACACCCGACCAAAACTTCATAGACCCTATCAGCGGTAGAACGAGGGCAAGATGAAAGACGACGTGAAATGCAAAGTAAACAAAGCAGGACTTGATGTTGTTGGTGGTCGTAGATCAAACGCTAGCAATTATGTGCGCATTTGTTTTTCTACGGGGAGTAGTGAAAACCCTGACTTGTCAGCCGGAGAACGCTTGTGTGGAGGGGTGTAGAAATTGATATTGTAAGGTATTTGTGCTTTTCCACATTAGTATCTTTGTTGACGTTGATGGCTCCTTTCGCCTCTGACTTTTCTGAAGTGTTCGTCACACCATCTTTGTGTCACTGATGCCCAGAAGACAGAAGATCACGCTCGATGGTGCCTGCACTGTAGATCAAAGTGATAGGCCCACACACATTGCAATGCTTTCCAGTCCTATCACTGTATCTGTGCGCCTCAGCTCACCACGTCACTGATGGGCTTGGGGTCTCCCCTCCTATACACAATGCATGGAAGGCCTTCCATTGGCTGACAAAGAACCTCTTGGACATAGCACCGTTCACTAACACAGAACTTATTCATTTGCTTTTATGGTCCATCTATTCCTCTCCCTGTCCCCAAACCTTGGTTGAACATGTGATAGGTGTTTGTTTTTTAAGCTTGTAGAGACATATTAATTATTTTAACCCTATTGTTCATGATGCATTTCTTTTTTAAACTCTTTAGCTTTCTTAAGTGTATTTATTTATCTATTAGAAAAAGGGCATACTGTGGTGTTTAAAGGCTACTGGGTAAAGTATTTACTAGTGCGTGTTAACCCCTATTGACATTTAATTACTGGACGCTCTTCATTAGTGTGCAGCGCTACTGTGCAATGTACGCGGTAACGGTTACTTACTTTATTGCAGTGCATCTGCCCCAGTAATGTTTCCTTTTTGTGAATAATGACTTCAGTGCAAGTACAGGAAGACTATCGTTAAATATATCCTGACGTAAAACGGTTTTCAAATGGATAACACGAACCATCCCACAGCATTCTATGTGAAATGCGCTGTTAGTAGAGCTGTTATGCGGCCGAGCGTCATCGACCGCCAACCACGCTGACTCACAGGGACAGAAACTCGTAGCAGACGACCACGTGATTTGTGGGCTCCTACGCGTTTTCCGGCTGAAGTTTAGCACCTGAGCTTTGACAGGACCGGTAACGTACCGGTCCCCCGGCGGCGGCCAAATCTCCACAGAGGCATTCGTTCTCGACGGTCGGCCGTCGCTCTCTTTGGCAGCGGCGAGGCGAGATTCACAGAACATTGGAAGCAGCTGGACCGCCAGCCAGGCAGTGATCCATGGCACGGGAGATGCATGGAGAAATGGAGAGAGCAAACAAGAACAGGAAACAGCGAGACAAGTCTTTTTTACTGCTTGTGTGGGAGGCGGGGGGGGGGAGGGGTTGAGGGAGGACGAAAAAGGCCCAGTCAGCAACTGGCCTCCATGTCTCCACTTAAGACGCCACATTAACCCCGGAGAACCACCGGAACGAACCACTGTTTGGGGCTTTAAGCCGGATGGCGGTGCAATACATGCTATTGTTTACTGTGTGTGTGTGTGTGTACCTGCCTGTTAGGAAGAGGGAGAGACCAGAGTCAGTTTCAGATGTGTAGGTTTGACCCAGAACCCTCCATTCTGAGAGGCCCACAGACGGAGTTAAAGGGGGAGCCCTTGTGCACATAAAGGGAGTCGAGGATGCACTAGTGCGCCGTGTGATATGTAGCCTAGCCTACCTATTTAATAGTCGCTACCTATTTGCTACTATAAGTAGGCTAATGACGACAGGAGACATCGTCAGGCATGGCGGAGAGACTCGGCTGATATGAAGGGAAGGGCAAAGGAAGCCCCGAGAGAGAGTGAGCAGGAGAATGGCAAGGGGCCAGTGTTTCATGAGGCGTGGAGGGGGAGTGGAGAGAGTTTGGGGTGGGGGGGAGGTTGGTGCCTGTGTTTGAATAGGGGGACACCATGTCCTCCCTAATGTCAAATGAATAACTCCTGACCTTACACAGCCCTCTTGATTGGCATGACCACCGGTTGTGAGCGCGCGTGTGTGTGGTGGTGGGGGGAGTGTGTGTGTGTGTGGGGGGGTGTTACCTAAGGACTATTGATATTTTCTTATTCTGCTAGCTGACTAGACTTACCTTGTCTATGCTGTGCCTTACACAGTTCTGTTCTGTTGTCTGCCTGCCTAGCAAGGCAGTATACCAGCATACGTGACACAGTACATGACAGCAGTCAAACGCGTATCAATGATAGTCTCAACATTTCTACCACTCTACTATGGAATTGAACTGTAAAACGACCCTACTTTAAATCCATATTCCAAGTTTCGAACAACCAATTAAACGCAACCAGTGACTTAATTGGACGACTGCAAACTAATAATTCACAGTGCACGGCTCACTCACTCGCTTTCTCACGCACGCACGCACGCACACACACACACACACTTCCGCATTTATGCCGCTTCACATTAATCGCACAAGCAGTCAACTTTGCAGGTCCGCGTGGCCGACGCAGAAGAATACTATGTTGAAAGTATGCTGTAGCTGACGCCGTAAGCTAGACCATAAATGGGCCTTTAAGTGGAGGCAGGTGCTGCATGACAAACTCCCCCCCCCTTCCTTCCATACCCGACCACCTCCCCAAACTGTTGCTGCTGCAACAACCTCTGACACCTGTCAATCACTCTTCCCTCTCTCCACCCATTGATTTCCACAATTAGTCTTCATCTAGCTCATATTCTCCAGTCTGATCTGTGCCGTCTTCTGAAGCCTTTCTGGCATGTCTCCTCCTCTGTGGTTTTCCTCATCGCTCTGGGACCACCTGGCTCTGAGGTTGGAACCCCCCCCCCTCCCCTCTGCTCCACTCCTTTTTAACAGATGGGACACTTTCCCCACTGCTGGCAAATTAATTTAGATCGCACCAAAGTGAAAACACGCCATGCTCTCATCGACGTCCAGCATTCCACAAGCTCCAGGTCACACCTGACCAAAATAAAGCGCAAACGAGCTTATTTTATTGTCGCTCGTAATATTTTAAAAACTGGAATGAAATCAGATCTCCCTACTGGAAGGACATTTCCTTATTTAAAAAGTCTCGTTTTGAAATAGAATATATTGTGCTGCATGTTCTCTGTTTTGGCATGGTTATTGGATCGTATAATTTTTAATTGAATACGTAATTAGTAGGTAGGGGACTATTTTTTGTATTTGAATATGATACAGCATTGGCTGTATGATTCTAAATTGTTGCCAATTGTCTCTCGAATCTCAAAAGGTGCCTAATACACTTATCACACTCTCCTTGTCTAGCCGTAATGCATAGGAAGAGCATAACATTTTCATGTGTACTGTTTCTGCATGGCTTGGTTAGGAGGGATTTCTCATTGTACCGATACTCATCTTGTCTCAGGTGTGTGTGTGCGCGCAAAGGTCTTGAAACCATTGGATACATAACATCTGTCTCCTGTTCCACCAAGCAGTGATATGTCTAAGTGATTAGGCTGCAGAGATCTGCGTTATATTTGGCCCTAGTTGTTGTCGTTGAGCAATGTCAGGCTGTGTGTATAACGTCTGGAGGAAAGACATGTGTCTGTTCTTTCCCCTGTCTGGTATAATCATCTCTCGCACGCACGCACGCACGCACGCACGCACACACGCACACACAGTGTGTGTGATGTGACACTAACAGCATACTATAATACTCACTCGTAGCATGTTTTCTCTTATTGTTTTAATTGTGCATTCGATGGCTGAAACGTCTGTCAAATAAAAACCTCAGTCTCATCTTCTCTGCCATTACTGCCAAAGCCCTTCCATTTCCCTGTGGTTTGACAGTTCCCCTGTCCTGTGTCTTCCAGCGTACCACAATCTTAAACATTAAAAGCATATTACACACTCCTCTCTCTCTCTCTCTCTCTCTCTCTCTCATGTCCATTCTGGGCGGGGGTGGATCCTTTGTAATCTGTGAGACGTCACTCGTCACCTACCGTATAGTCTGTGGTCCACTGAGCGGAGTAGCGCCGATGGACACCCAAAGATAAGCACCAGACCTGGAATAGCAGCTCCCTCGGGATCCCACTCTGTGATAGCGGCTTTCAGAAGGAAGGGGACAGGCCTCCCGTAAGCAGGCTCGTTAGGCACTAATAGTAATAGGAAAAAAAACGGTTGTAAAAAAAAACAAATGGAAATGCTTGTAATGTCATGGAGTTATCAGTGAGATATCAGTTGGTATTAACTGTCTCTTGAGTCAGTATTAACTGGCTTAGACTGTTTTCCACCTACTGTATATCTAGCTGCCTACACTTCAGTCAGACATGGCCGATAACAAGGCCGCCACACCATGGCTAGAGGTAGCCTTAACTGGTGAGCGATAGCCTGACAAAGAGCGAGGCGTTATCAGGGCCTTATCAGCCACAGGATGAAGGCCGACAAGCCATTGCCAGACAGCAGTTTGAAGAGAAGGTGCTGCGCTTGGGGAGGGGTTTAAACAAACCTCTTTGGGTGACTTCTTTGAAAGAGAAATGTGGCACTTTACGCATGTGGGAAATATACAGATTTAGCAAATTTTTCAGTTTTTTTTCTTCTGTTAGGGATGTTTATGGGTGGTTTAAGACACTCCCGAATATCCAGTGTAGGAAGATGTATCCAAAAATAAAGAGAAAGAGATTGACTGAGGAGAGAGTCAAACAGCGTGCACACATATTAGAACCTGTCCACTTGTTGCTGTGCATCAGACAAGAGGCCATGGTGGAAAAATGGGTCGGTTGCAACACTTAACCATACCTTGGCCCGCTTTAATCTTAAGCGCCGACTCATGGAGTTACCACGGCTGAAGATGGTATCTGTGTGCGACCATGCGTAAAAAACACACGACACACTACCACATGCATTCCCATGGCTAGACTGCTGGGGGACCATATGAGAATGCTTTTCACATTTGACTTAACTGAGTTTAACTGGCCAGACTTACAATATGGCTCAACATTGTTTGGGAACAATTAGACATTCCCGGAACAACAATATGTGAGAGAGACACAGAATGTAGAGAGAACACACAGAAACCAAACAGGTTCTGAAAAAAACAAAGATAGAAAAACATAGCAGAGAGAGAGAGCGAGGGGGGGGGGTAATAGGACTTCATTGACTTGCTCTGGTCAGCTCCAGAAATGACTTTTCCATGACTCCAGGTATGTGATCCTGGCTGAGCCCAGGGATATCCTCTGTTTATGCTTGGGCAAAGACCCGCAGATTTGGCGGCCTGGAATTCGCCTGATTAAAATGACCTTGTGTAAGCTAAGCCGTCGAGTCGAGGGCAGTGCGCACACACAAGAGACCTTTTGGGACCTCGGTGGTGTATGAACAAGTCTGGCTGGCTAATGAACACACACGCCTAAACTGTGTGTGTGTGTGTGTGTGTGTGCGTGTGCGTGTGTCTGTCTTCCAGGGGGCGACGAGGCTAAAGCACTGCAGATATCAGAGCCCAAAGTCTGTTAATACAACTTTTAAGTACAATACGCTCACCACAAGAGTGACACACCTCTGCTGCTTGTGTGTGTGTGCTTAATCCCATAGTATGTCAATTGTGGCAGCTTGTAATAATATGACCCCTTCTCTGGTAGAGCAGACTGCTTTTACCTGCCCTCCCTCCCCTCCACCCCACCGCCTCTCTGCAGTAAATCCTAGGGAGGCTACGCAAGGCTAACCCCTGCACCGCAGAATACAGTGAGCACTGACACTTGGCCTGTTAGCATAGCCGCAGCTCGATGCGCCTGACCTTGGCATGCCGCTTTCAGGGGAAGAAACGGTAACTTGTAATGGGGCGCTCCCCGGGAACAGAGCGCTTTTCTTTTCTTTTTTTCTCTCTCTCCAGGATTATAAAGTGAGACGGCAGAAACCGGAGAGAGACTGAGGTGCAGGAAGTAGACTTGCAGTGCCGGTGTCTGTGGAGCTCTTCAGAGTGTGAACTTCATGGCATTACGCCAGTGGCACAGAGCTATAAACCTCTGGGGTAAATTCAACAGCCAAGCACCAAGATAAATAACAAATAATTTGCCCATAATTCTGCAGTCGTAAAAAAAAATAAGAAAAGGCTAGATTCTGGTAAAATATTAATTCTGATAATATATAATTTACGCTATATTAAAAACCGTTAAAAGTTGTTTCCATGACTTGCATAAGAACGGGCTCCTAGTTCATGATCAGAAATAGTTTTTCCCACCAAACCTGTAACATCAGTGCAAATTCTGCCTTTCTGCCAAGTACTAATTGATTATACTTTGTACTTTAACCTTTCATCAGAAGAGTTATGCAAATTAGGTAAGTCGTTTAAATACAGTACATTTAAATATTCGAATGAACTAGAGTATAGCTTGGCGGCCAACAATAGTGGGATCTATTTGTGTTTGATGGCCTGTATTTTAGTAATATTTAGGTAGATATCCACGTTTATGATACATGTGGTTTGTGTGTCAGTCATGAAACAGCTTAATGCAATGGCAGGTGGTCAAAGTCGTTTCTCTGGCTCGGAGCGCAGGGCCACGCGGGATTCTGGGCGGAGTGGGAACGTCCGGACAAAGACGACCAGTTGGGAAGGAATGCCGGCATCCTGCTGAGCTAATCCTATCTGGAAGAAAGGCCAAAATATGGAGAAGGAGAGGGGAGAGGGCTAAAGGATGTAATGGGAAGACGGGAGGGGTTGGGGCAGGAGTGGAAAGGCTCGAGATAAAGCCTTCTTCCCTTTTGGTTTTCTAACTTTCACTTGTTCTCTGGATATCGCTCCAGGGTGATCTGTCATCCACCGGTGGTCTGGCTAGTCTCTGTTCAGCTAATGAGAGTGTGTGTGTGTGTGTGTGTGTGTGTGTGTGTGCGCGCGCGCGTGGAGGTTGGTTTACTTTTTTGTCTCTAAATTATCTTAGGCTGTTTTGTAATTGATGAATCCATCAAATATTTGATGGATTCATGGAGCTGTTTTTGTAAAATATAGCCTCCACAGCATATGCGTGATGTCTTGTTTTCAATCTCACTATTTTTATAGACACTGTATGCTAAAATAGACTGTTTATCCTGCCACGTTGTTTCTTTGTCTCTAAGGGCACACAACCTTAACATGCTTTCATGCAATTACATGATGAATTAAGGATTGGAAGAATATTAGCACATCCATGCTGATAATCTAAACATTTGTTCTGCTTTTAGACTTGTATAAGTAACCCGCCCTCTGTTTGATTCAAAGCAGGTCTTCCAAAGTCTCAAAGTTTGACCCCTAAGATAGGAACCAGGTCATTGGAGAGCAGGGGAACATTCATTCGCATAAATGTTAAATGACTAGAAAAGATATTTGCACGCCACTTTGTCGTGCTTGAAAAGTCTGGTTTGGTCAGTGCAAAATAAAATGTGGACGCAGAATGCTGTGTGTAAAACGACAAAATGTTAACGTGGAACATTCTGGTGCATAACTCTAGTGGTTATGCACAATTTCTGTTTGGTCTGGATCACACACACAGGGGAGGCTGCTTAACACAACTGCCACCTTTTCCCGCCAACAAACGATGGTGAACGCGTTTCTTCACGAATTATCTATGTGTCGCAGTTCTATAGAGAGCCAGTACCTCGTTGACATACTGGCTGAGCCATTTCCTGTCCTACTTCCTGTGCCCAGCCTCCTGGTTTGGTCCTGGCCGGAGCAACCTTGAAGCAATTACAGCGGCCTCGAGGGAAATCACCACCCTCCCCAATATGCTCACGGCCATTTTTCAGCACGCCGCCGACACTTTTAAAGTGTTGACAAAGACGTTAAACGCGTAAACCTGTGTCACTAACAACCGCCTACGACTCAAACGTTGCAAGGAAATCGAGGTGAAATTGATTCAGTTTTATTTGGGCTTTATTTTTAGCCTCAGGTAAGCCTCTGTGGACAAGACCTAATGAGAAGAGGGAGAGTTGAAACAAAATAAACTAATTTATCTAAACTTTTGTGTTGCATATAGCAATAATTAGCAAGAAGTTTGTGATTCCTTTTAACAATTCTTTAAAAGATAGAAACAGCTTGTATTACTACCAAAGGCACATTTATTGGTAGATTGCATTAAGATGTTTTGGCAGCTACATCAGGCTTAATCAGTTTTACCACCTCATTTTCATAAATGGTTCTGAAATGTCAAAGAAAGCACAAGTTAGGAGTTTAAACAGAAACATGAAGCTGATGAAATGGCGCTGACGGACAGGTGAGCATTTGTTGTTGTGACTTTGGTCCAAACAGATTTCCACAACGAATGAAAAAAACAAAACTTCTCACACGCCTTCCCAAATTGAGAGACCTTATTGGTCACAGTTGTTCTTTAACATCTTTAGAGGGAGGGGCTATCGACCAATGCAGATGTCGCCACAGAGGACTCACTTATGCTAGCTAACAAATGTCTACGACATTTCTATTAATAAATCGCACTATAATGTATAGCTCTAAAAGCATTATGCTCACATTAACCTACAGCGCCTTTTTAAACCTTGGCTCAGCCTTAGCCTTTACAGGCAGAATGTTCATTGTGACAACAGCAGTTGAGACCTCACAAACCACAGCACAGTTAGATTAGGGAATTGGCATGCCGAAGAAATGCTAGTGGTGTAATGGAGGGGTGGGGTGAGACGTTCCATTAGAGTCGCCTGTGTGAACGTTCCTCCTCTGAGTGGAAGGAGGGAGGGGGCGGGGGGGTTTATTGTTCTGCTCTGTCCCAGCTTGGGGCTCTTGCCGCGGGCAAGGCTTGTTAGGGGAGACACCCTCCTGCGGAGCAGGCTGGGGTAAAGGGTTATCAAAGGACAATGGGGCCTTTTCTGTGTGCTGACAGCCAGACAGGTCAGAGACCTGTGCATGTGTGCTATTTCCTAGTGAATCTGTAAGAGCTCTGTCTCACACCCTCGCACACATGCACGCACGCACACACACACACACGCACACGCACACACAAATGAACGCGTTAGACAAAGTTTGTCAAAGTCTCCACAGCTGTTAAAATGTTGCGATTGCATAACTACCCGCTGTTGTTGCAGAAGAATTGTGACCTCTGACACAAAGTGATTTTTATTATAAATGAACCCATTTTCTAAAACCGTTTTGAAGTAAACTAATATTTCATACATTTGCCAAGTATGTTGAACCCCACTGGTGACGCCCAAGGGCTCCATGGTCCAACTTCAGTTAACTGCAGGAATACAGCAGTTACTTATCAGCAGCCCACATGTTTACTGAACACCACCATATTTCAACAGTGTATTCAACATTCAACTGAAAGGGTTCTGCTGGTGGGATTACAGGTGAAGCGATGTTCTAGTATCCAACAGTAGGTGCCTGTACAAAATACAGATGAGATTAAGATGAGAGCACACACATTCTTGATGGACATTGGTAAAGAATAATCTTGAATTTTGAAAAGTCTTCTAAAAGCAATATTCTTTCAATCAATGTGGGTCACGCAATTACTGGCCTTCAGCAGTGGAAACTGAGGCTATAGCCTATATTGCCTGACGCTTATTAGAAGCTTACTTGTTTTTAACTCCCTAACATTCCCTTAATATTTAACTGTTAAATGAAATGGTTTTGAAAAGAGGACAAATTCCGTCTGTTCCAGTTTGGAGCAGTCATGGAGTTCAGTCTTGTCCTCTTTTGTCATTGGTCTTGGGGATTATTTTGCTATGTCTTCTGCTCTCCGCAGTGAAAGGCGGGGCTGTGCTGCAGTCTACAGAGCCATGTCTTGCTCTGCTGTTTATTAAACCTGCTCTGCTTCCAGCAGCGCAGTGCAGCCTGT
>JAODUE010001156.1:0-12713 GCA_027564755.1 Amblyopsis hoosieri
AGATACTAGTATCTATTCGAATAGATACTAGTAACTATTCAAATAGATACTAGTATCTAAAGAATAGATACTAGTAACTATTTATTAGATACTAGTATCTAATATATAGATACTAGTAAGTCTTGGCGAATAAATGTCAAAACGGCTTGCCATAGCGCTGGAGCATTAGGCGCTCTATTTCACCGCTTTAACCAGGGCCACTAATTATTCATTGACTAATAGGAATAACCTCTACGGGAAGAATCACCTTTTTGTGGTAGAGAGGTTTGTGTGTCCCTATGATCCTGATAGCTGTGTTGTCTGGAGCCTTGTGCTCCTGTTAGGGTCTCCCAAGGCAAAGTGGTCTCAGGGGAGGGGCCAGACAAATAGTGGTTCAGAAGACCCCTATGGAAGATCATTTAAGAGGAGAGGTTACCCTGCCCAGAGGAAGCCCAGGGCCTCCGTCTGGAGCCAGGCCCAGAGGAAGGGCTCGTTGGCGAGCGCCTGGTGGCTGGGTTTGCCACGGAGCCCAGCCAGGCACAGCCCGAACAAGCAATGTGGCACCATCCTCCTCTTCATATATGGGCCAACCACTCGAAAGGGTGCGCTGTCAAACGGGTGGCAGCGAAGGTCAAGGACCTCGACAGACCAGACCTGGGCGGCAGAGGCTGGCTCAGGGGACGTGGAACATCACCTCGCTGTGGGGGAAGGAGCCAGAACTTGTGCAGGAGGTGGAGCGCTACCATTTAGATCTGATCACGGGTACAAGCGGCCGAAATGGGTTTTCTCAGGAGCGTGGCGGGCGTCTCCCTTAGAGATAGGGTGAGAACCTCAGCTATCCGTGAGGAACTCGGAGTAGAGCCACTACTCCTTCGCGTAGAGCCAGTTGAGGTGGTACGAACATATTGTAAGGATGCCCCATGGGCACCTCCCTTAGGAGGTGTTCCAGGCACGTCCAGCTGGCAGGAGGCCTTGTGGAAGACCCAGGACTAGGTGGAGAGATTATATCTCCACACTGGCATGGGAACACCTCAGGATCCCTCAGTCAGAGCTTGCTAATGTGGCTCGGGAAAGGGAAGTTTGGGGTCCCCTGCTGGAGTTGCTGACCCCGCGACCCGACTCTGGATAAGTGGATGAAGATGGATGGATGGATTTAATTGGTGAGAATTTTACAACCACATGTATCTTATTAGTGGACACATAATTGGCACAATAATAGAGAATACAGTGATGTGACACTTTCTTCTTATATATTCTACAACGTTCAATATATTTTCTAACGTTGGTTCATATGGCTTGCAATGTCATATTTACTAATAATACTGTGTTTTAGGAACTCAGGATGCCGTTGAGCGTTGGTCCGGAGACAGAGGAGATCCCTTTCTCACTGTATCTCAGGTCCATGTGATGGATATGATTATATGGAACATAAGTTAGACATTTCGTTGGTTATAATTTGGAGCTAAAATAATACAGTGCACATTTGGTTGATTCAGATACATTTGTTTTGTTGCATTTCATTTGTTGCACTTGAAGGGGTTGAGGTGCATGGGACTGTACTTGCCTGCATATGTGTTGGACAGGAGGAGGATTGTGCTCATTCATAGTGTTTTCTTTCTGTGGTACATGCAATCTGTGATCGATTCTTGGTTGTGACTGGATTTGCAGACGTTTAAAGGTGCCTGCTTTGGCCATACGGGGGAGCTCTCGCTGCGGTGCTTCATTCTGAATAAACATTCAAAACGTGAACATCATATGTGAACTCTGTTCTATATTTCGCCTTTTCAGGTAAAATTATAGGTTGTTGCTGAAGCCGTTGATAATCGTAGTACATATTAGTGTTCTGTTTCATAAATATTAATATTATTGTGGGTTTTAGGTTAATTTGATAATGTTTTACACACATCGCGATGTCTAGCAGCCACACAAGGTGTTGTGTGCGTACACATTAGGTAGTTTAGCTCCTGATGCTAATGAAGGCAGCCATGCTGTTTCCCGCTAAATGTGTGTGTATGTGTGTAACTAATGGAGAACGCCATTTTATAGATTTGTTGTTTAGATTACATACATATATTCTAAAAAGAAATGGTATAGTAAGGTAAAAGTAAATTGATCAAATGTACAAGTAATGTTATATTATTTTCTGTAAATGTAATATAGACTACAGTAGAATAACAGTATTGTAGAAATAACCTATATATGTTATACTTACTTACCTGTTTTTACCTGTTTGGTTTTGCATTGTATCAAAGAGACAAACGTACTCTTTCTTGTTGTATTGTATTTTTGACATGTCATTCTGAGTAAACATTGAAAGCGTGAACATCGTATGTGAACTCTGTTCTATATTTCGCCTTTTCAGGGGCCTAACATCCACACAGCACTGTTCTGAGGCCATGCATGCTGTCCAATAGGAGTCTGGCCCTCCATGGTGCCTCCAAGGAGAAGCACCTCCTCTCCTGCCAGCTCCTTGGGTCCTCAGCAGCCAGGAGGTGAAAGGCTGATTCTTCGGTGCAAATTACTTGATAATTCAACCAATTTTTTCATGTATTAGTTTTGTTTTACTTGAATAAATTATCTATTGTCCCTGGCATTGATGGTGTAATTTGAACCTGTTTTATTAGATAACCAGATAGTCAAAAGCAAAAGGCTGTAATGTGCACAATATAGCAATTTGAAGGGATAGGAAAAGATACTGAGCTTAAAATGTAAATTAATTAGAAAAATGATCATAGCAAGCTTAATCCGTGCTGCTGATCCATCAAGAGGATAACATGAACTTGGCCACAGTTTCTAAAACTCAGCAAAAAAAGAAACGTCCTCTGACTTTCAACTGTTTTTACTTTAAGTAAACTTAATGTGTGTAAATATTTGTATGAACACTTAAAGAGTCAACACCATAAGATATTTCACAGACATGTGACTAACAAAAATAGAATAATGTGTCCCTGAATGAAGGGGGGCTCATAGTCAAAAGTACCAGTCAGTATCTGGTGTGGCCACCAGCTGCATGAAGTACTGCAGTGCATCTCCTCATGGACTGCACCTGATTTGTCAGTTCTTGCTGTGAGATGTTACCCCACTCTTCCACCAAGGCATTTGCACTGTCCACCGGCACAGCCAGCTAGGCTACCGGTACATGAAGCCCAGCTAACACAATGAAATAAAATGTTTTTTCTGTATGCTAATGCTAGAAAACTAAATGCAGAGGATCTCTTAGTTTCACCAGTATTATGCTTGACTAACCGTTTGTTCCGATTTCAAAAGTATTTATAAAAGACAGAATTTAGTATTTTCTCTATTGCCTTCCTCCCAACATATTTGTAAATGGGAACATGCGTTGTACTGTTTCGGGTACTTATTAGTACATTATATTCTCGTTTTTGGGTAAAAAAATATGATCGATGTAGAAGCTGGCCAGATTGTCAGTAAGATGCCGGTGGCAAAAGTTTAACCAAATTGAACTTTCGCCGTGCTGCTAGGCGGCAGAATCTAGGGGCGTGCCCAGGGCGTGACCAGCTTGCTCCTGCAACCCTCTTTGCACCTGCCGCTGCGGCAAGCTTTTTTGGATTAACCGCTGCGGCACCAATACGCACGATAAGGATTTAATGACGTCTTGCCGCCGGTAGTGTGCAAATGTGCCAGTGGAAAAGTTGGATGCAATTTATTGCTACCTCTTTCTGAGAAATACAATGTTACAGGCCTATAGCTTGTTTAGTGAAGCTGCAATAGTGTCTACGGATAATCAACAGAGGGATTTTAAGTAAAAATTGTATCCCACTATAAATAAACTGTACAAGAACATTTTTTTAAAGAAGACAGTCTATCGCAGTGATTCCTAACTTGGGGTCCATGTCCGGCGCTTGAGTTCACAGCTTGTTCTCATTTGTTTTGAGGTCAAACATGCATTAAAATGTTTGCAAATAATTTTATTGTAAAATGTATACATTTACAAATTTTATTTTATTAAAAATACTATGCAAGGCCAATCTAAAAATAATAGCCTATATATTGAAAGGGGGTAGGGGGTCTCCAAAGGAAAAACGTTGGGAACCACTGGTCTATCGCATAGCAAACCCTTGACACCACACCCCTTCATGCCGGCTACCACCATAAGTATATTTCTGATCTGTGGGAAACACAGATCTTACAGAAACACATTTTCCTTTGACCAATAGCTCATCAGGAAGACTATCGCGGAAACATCCAGTGGCAGTGGAGCCTTTCTGGCCAATGACTGCCTGGTCCATTTTTCTGTTAGTGCTTTGCCATTTGGAGGAGTAGGTGAGTATGTAGCATGTGTCCATGGTAGGCCTACCTTTTGGGCAGCATTAGGCCTAAGTGTTAATCCCTCTGTAGCCCAGGCTTAATGACACTCTTAGATTTTATTTTAAAACATTATCTTTTATTTTTGTTAATTAAAATGGTTAAAAGTGATAGTTTCTCTATATCATATAAACTATTATAATGCTTATTCAGCTGTCACCACAAAAGGTTAATTCTTATTTATATGTTTGAAGGATTTGCAAATGAGCTAATGGGTGAACTCTGTAAATCAATGAGCTGGCCAATCAGCGGTCAGCCAGGCTCTGTAAATTACATCTTTTGTATTTCCGTCTCTCCACGGTCTTTTGGCGCCTGCACCTGAGCGTAGGAGGCTGCGTTATCTTTGTTTTAATGAAAGAAAACCACGAATCCGCTGCAGTAGATAACTATATACTAAATTCCACTCAAATGGTGAGTTTGATTACTTGTTTCGCTAGTAGCCAAGCTAACAGGCTGACACAAGCCGATTAGGTTTACTAAACCTTAGTTAACTAAAAGTTAACTAAAAGCTAGCATTTATGCTAATTGAGCTAATGGTGTGAAGGTGTTAATGGGGGACGTCTGCATTATTATGCTAATATGGCAACTAGGCACAATAGGTTAGTCGGATACTGTTTGTGGGGATAATCCTAATTATTTTTGTCTATTAAAAGAAATGTTATCTTTTTATATTAACTGTTGTTAAATTATGCTAATACGAACATGGCGATTTAATTGTGTTCTACGAGAGTTTAAGGTGAAGTGAAAGGGCTAATTTTCAGCGCATTCTTTCTACTGTTACTGGTGCAGGGAAGGATAAATAAGCACACAATTCTCTTAATGCCTCTATCACGGAACTGCAGTAAAAGTGGAAAATAATAAAATTTGAGGTTTACATGCATTTTATGTAATTTCTATTAGTAGTGTTAATATTAAGGTTCCGTAAAACTTGAATTAGAAAGGTATTTTATTATTAAAGCAGCCTATTAATATAAATGTACATGTTATAAGAAAGATAAATGTGAGAACTGTTGTACAACTAGATATTTGATATTGCATTATGGGTTTACTGAAATATGATTTCATTTTATTTTCATAAGTAGCCTATAGTAATTGATATATAATGAGAGAAATTATCTGGCCTTATTTATAGGTCAGGTTTTGGTAAAGGGTTGGAAAACGTCGCATGAGTCCATTCCACAGAGGCATACAGATCCACATGCTCCAGACATCCTAGAGATTTCTAGAAATCTAGATTCCCAGTCCGGTGGCTGGGTGGCTAGCCGTTAATCCAGGATCTCTGCCTTCATTCATCATGATGGTAGGATAAACACGAACACAAACAAAAAGGGCCCCAACGTTGAAAAAACTGAACTCTTGTTAATAAAAACAAGTGGAACTTAGGAAGAACTGAACTCAAACTAAAGACTTTGTGCGCACTTTATTATTTTAGTTTGTTATTTTTCATACCAGTGACTGCTGTATTCAATAGGTAAATGTATGTGTGTGTATTCAATACACTGTTAAATTCTGCTTCTAGTTATTGTCTTTATTGATATTCAATTATCTGGCTCTTAAAAATCTATATTCTTCTGATACTGGTCCAAATTCATATATAAAACAACTTACAAGACTATTACAAGATAATAATTAATGTCCATTATTACTAAATCGTAGTAAGGGTTACACCTCACAAGATGGCTTGTCTGTTGGACAATAGTGTTCAAAGGGTAATACAGCTTTTAATTTATTGCTTTTGTGTAATAGAATCCATGCTAAATGGCTATATTAGAAACACAATATTGACCTAGTGGCAAAGATTCATACCTTTTGCAGATTACTGGCAGTCATGCAGTATGTTTGACAAATGTTACAAAAGTTAATTATGTGTTATGACATGCTTAATTTGATTGATAAAGGTGTTGGTTGTCTCCCTAGAGGTTTCAGTCAAGTGACAGGCAATCCTTACTTAGGTAACAGTAGTATGGGACGCTACCACGGTCAACATAGTTTTGACCAGCTCAGCCACCTACGCAGCTGCCTGCTCAGAAAATTGAATATGGAGGGGCTGAACACCATGCATTACCCACCCCACACTGCCAAGAAGCTACGATGGGCACGTTTATTTTCCCTTAAGCAGGTCAGCCTGGGCAGGCTGCAACGCATGACACTGATAACCATGTTTGTTGCTTCATCTGTATTTGTGGTGCAGGTATGAGAATTCCTGACACAAATTGAGATGTGTTCTTTAAATACTGAAAACCATTTTTTTCTAAAGATATCTAGACATGAATGCTCCACCCCCGTCCACACTAGCACATAGGCTTGTAACATAACACAAGAATGACATTGTTCGTCACTAACAATGCATTCTGTTGTTCAGGATCTAACCACATAATAGATCTTTCACTCAACTGCTAAATGCCACCCTGTATCTTGTTTTCAGTTAGTAATAGGTTGTAATTGCAATTGAAACAATTGTCTTACATTTTAGTCTATAGTCTGTATTTACAGTATATATATTTTTTAAATTTCCCCTTTTCTCACAGCGACACTTGCGATGGAAACTGGTACGCAACTAAGAGCTGATTCAGACTGCACCTCATACCTGACATGTTTTTATTAACAGGTTTTTGTATTTTTTGCAGAAATTACATGATGAAATTATATATTTTAGCAATAGTCTGTTGTGTTTTTTATGTATAAAGTTTTAGTTGTTAACATAACTGCCAGCTACTGTGTAAAATCTTAAACTTTTTATATAATATGCTGCAGATAATTATAGTTTATAGTTTATACTTTACTATTTGTCAAACCATTAAACTTTCAATAAAAGTGTAATTTAAAAACTCATTGTATTTATATTCAGAGTTAAAAATGTTTAGTAGCCTAAATAGGCATTAGTGTGAATAATGAGCTATGTCATGGATGGGCAAAAATACATGGTGTATTTTAAAATAAAATACCAAATACCCTAATTGTATGTATCGAAATAAACTACAAAATACAGGAGCCACGCCATGTGTCAAAATACTTTTACAATAGAGCATGAAATCACTTCACAAACTTATAGGCTATAGCCTTTACTAGTATTTGATTAAGTGGACAATGTTTGAGATAAACAATTTTCTCTGCCTAACAAATATAAACCATGCACAAACATTAAGGAAATGTGTGAACACTTCCTGATGTGGGATCAGCTTGGGCATGCTGTTTGTGCCAGTGACCAACAAAACCACGTTGGAAGATCTGCAACAAATGCACATCAGTGTGTGAACAGGCTCGTGACCAGCATGAGGCGGTGCCAGGCTGTTGTGGCATATGGTTCTTCCACACGCTACTGACGCTCCTGTTTGTTAATGAATAAATTGTTAATTTGCCAGTGTCTTGATTATTCAGCCTTCAATAATCCAATCCACCAAACAACAACAAACAAGTCAACAGCAAAGAATAGCTGTTTGGCATTGTCAGTGAAGATTTGGCAAAATTTTTATGGCCGCAACCCACTCAACTCTGCTGCTCATCTGACATGTCAATTACAAATGTGGCACAATTTAAAGGCAGGGTCAGTAATTCTCGAACGCTTGCTAACTTCGAGCTCAAATATCCCTCCGCATGTATAGCTGTCTGTTGAAGTGAAATATTCAGACAAGTCATCGTAAATAAGACAGGTAGACAAAGCAAACAGGCGAGGGAAACAGTTGAGCGCGAACATTATGCAAAATTAGGCCTACCTAAAACTATTTAACCATGTCAGGAACCAGCGTCAATCACCATTTTGGCACAATATGTGTCTGCAAGCAATACAATTTGATCATTGGTTTAATGCTGTTGTATCTTTACAAGTCATTGACTCCATCATAGGATACTTCTGCAGCAAAACCACGCACGCAGGCTAATGTAGCCTACGTTATCATTCTTTGTAAACAGTAAATGGGTCTATATCTGAGGTCTATACTACGAAGGAAGGTAATTGTCTTATCCAGGTAACTTCTGGAGTAACTTTGCGATATCGGGTGTAACTTGCCGAGTAACCCATAGGCCTAGGCTAAATACGGAAGGTGGAGAGGTTTTGCGCGAGGTATGCTGTCATGGCAAGTTACGCTGGATCTCTAAACTGCTCCAAGCAGTTTACTGTATTTCCGTGGTTAAATATTAGGCTACCCTATACGCACTGCATATCCACTCAACGTGAGAGGCCTATACCACAAATGCATAGTTTAATTTAGATAACATAGCAAAGCAGCATTTCTGGCTATTAAAATACAAATGTATCAGTAGGATAAAGGCTATATAGGATAGGAGCATGCACGCCGTTTAATGACACATGCAGCTACACAGTTTTGAAATGATTATGTAATCAAATCATGGCAGTTTTCATATTTGCTTTTATAAAGACCTAGGCCTATATTATTTTCCTATATCAAATCTAATTTAGCTATTAACATTTGGCAAAAGTATAGGCCCTATCATAAAGCCTAAAGAGGGTATTTGCATTCCTTGTTCACCCCGCGATAATGAAGAATCGGGTAATTTGTGAAATAATCAGGGTAACGTAGACTAGTATGCCTAATAGCATGCATGCAAGAAAGGCTGTAGCCTATGCATTTGTTGTGTTTGCCGGACAATAAGCGTTCTAAATATCAAATAGGCTTTTTGTGCGTTCTCTTGTAACTGGCAATAGCTTAAGCTATTACAGCCACTTATGATGGAAAATAATGTTATTCAGTCGGCCTCTTGTCCAAGTATGATGGTAACTAATACGGTGGTTTCTTCCATTTTAATGCTTTTAGCCACAGGAGAACATACTCGACATACTTTGGAGGTAGTACAAATCATATTCTGGCTCAAAACCGCAATCGTATTTGAGATTGTTGGTCGTAAAAACACTAGACTATCGGTTACTAAAGCCATCCAGAAGCGCTCACATATTACTGTCAACGGCTACCGCCCATACATGCGCTCGAAAATAAGGTGAAGAGCACCATGAGGTTGTACCAAGTAGCCCTAGGCTAAACGTCTCAAATTATTTTATAGTATTTTTAAACTACAATACAAAACACTAAAGTATTTTGATATAAAGTATGAAGCAAATTTCAGCAACCCTACCATATAGGCAGTGGCGCAGGAGATGTTTTTTAGGTGAGGGGGACGAAAGTGATGAGATGAGTTATTAAAACCAAATAAAATACTGCTACTTTAAATAAACCATCGAATTTGTTGAAGTATTTGAGAGTAATATTTACGTAATTTATGGTTGTAGCTCAATTGTCTTGACGTCGTTACACATGGATATGACATGGACTAGACTACACTGGTCAACATGCAAACATGATCACTGGTCAACAATACATGCCATTATATATCTCCCTATTAAAAAAGAAGCAAACCGCTCTGAAATATTCCTCTTCAAAGAACGGTCAATGAACGAACCTATGTAATGCGCAGGGGAATTGTCAAACTTTTAGGGGAATTGCCGAAATGGTGCACGTTTTAGACTACACATGGTTTTACAAGCCTAAGAGGGTGGTGTCGTATTTCTTTGCTTTTCTGAAGTCAAAAAAGCAAGAGGAGATACCAACATACACTTACTCATATGGTACAGTAAAGTTTCATGTTGTGCGATTATGAGATCTAGATCGATGTGAGACAAATCCTGGTGCTAAACAAATGTCTAAAGCAGGCCTGGGCAAAGTCAGGCCCTGGGGCCGGATGCGGCCCTTTGAGACGTTCTACCCGGCCCGCCCGGTACATAAAACATTAAAAGAATAATAATACAACATAAAATTACTTGAGCTCTGCAGAATGTTACTTAATTTACTGCTGCGTAAAAGAAAATTTAGTTAAAGTGAACTGTTACGTTCGATTATGAAAATGGTGTTGCATAGGAATTGCCTATATTCATAAAAATGCAAGTTAACAAAGTCAGCTGTTTTGTGTTTTATTTTAAAATGTATTAACAAAGTAACGTGGCCCGCAAGTGAAAATAATTGCCCACCCCTGGTTTACATGGTGGAATTCTTCTTTCAATCGGGGCATGGAACGGGCTATACTACCTCTCTTGGTGTTTATATGGAGCATTCCAATCGGAATAATAGTGTCCATGTAAACGCAGCTAGTGTGTGTTCACTTTCACTCCTCAACGTCTCTCACTTCCTGTTTCGCTTCTCTCTCTCTCTCTCTCTCTCTCTCTCTCTCTCTCTCCCTCCCCCCACCACACTCTCACTCTCTCTGTCTCTCACCATGTCTCCCACACACACACCACAGGTGAAGCAGCGCTGTATCTGCTTGTTACCTGCTCCAGAGGCAAGAAAATATCGATACACCCAAGTATCGCGATAATACTTAGCGATACTATATTGTGTGTGTGTGTGCGTGTGCGTGTGAGAGAGACATGGTGAGAGAGAGCAGGTGCGCACACACACACACACACACACACACACACTGCATTTCGGTTGTGAACATAAGCAGGGTGGCCTGATCAGCTCCTACTGCTCCTACTACACATAGCAGGGTGCCCCCCCCCCTCCCCCCCCCCCACACACACACACACAGGCTGCCCCCAACCACCAACCCAGCCCCTCCCCCATGAATAATACACCAGCTATTCACACACACACACACACACACACACACACACACAACTTTCAGTCTTCTGTGTGGTCGACTCCCCCTTTGTCTTTCCCTGCCCCCTGAAGACTTCACCCCTGCCCGGACCCCTCCCACAATCTCCCCCACCCCTCTCTCTCTCTGTGGTGCCCTCTTTTCTGGACAATGGAGTGGTGGAATGCCCTGGCTATGCTGGGAGGTGGGTGGGGGTCACGGTGGAGGGGCATTTGTTTGTGATTGACAGACCTTCCCGCTTGGCCTTTGTCCCTCTGCCAGCGAAAGCGAGGGAACCCCCAGAGTGGAGGGGGAGGGAGAGAGAGAGATGGGGGGGTGTTAGGCCTGTGCTTCGCACACGGAGCTGGATGTGATGAGCGGCCATCTTGTCACACGCTGGGAGAATGGCAGCTGGTCTCACATCACTTCCCACTGACGATGTGGAACTGGCCGAGCGGGTTCTTATCACGCTGGCTTCTATAATGCCCCTCCACACGTCTGCAGGGAAATAATACATTCACTCACGCAGCACAGACACTAAGTTGCAGCTCTGCATTAGCGGTGGAGGGGAGAGGGAATGGTGCATGGCGGAGAGAGTGAGCTGTGGTCGAAGAGGAAGGAGCCACAGTAGCGTAGGGATGTGGGTCGTATGGGGGGGGGGGGGCGCAAGGTAGTCTAGGGGTCTGGGCTGTCGGTGTGCTGTGGGTAGCGCGTGGCGTGGAGCAGGTTAAGGGGGTGCTTGTTTCCATGTTAAATTTGGGCCTGTAAAGCCCTTTGAGACCGTCATGTTACAGGGTTCCCACAGGTAATTTCTGGAATATCATGGAATTTAAAAAAAGTCTATTCCACACATAGAATTTTATATTTGACTTAGTGGGAACTGTATTTAAATACAATTGACTTGAGCTGGACACAGGTGGTTCAACTCGACTGGGTTTTGATTGGTGATCAAAATGTTGCTGGTTCGAACTCCCGAGTGTCCTTGAGCAAGGAACCCTACCCTGCCCCCAGTGGTCGAATGGCGCCTTGCATGGCTGACATCGCCATTGCTTTGGATGAGAGTGTGTGTGTCATATGTGGTCTACTACCGTACCGTCCTTAGAGGGAACATTGCCAGAAAGCTTCCCATTGGCTCCTTTGTTGTTGGTCATACTAAAGTACCTGACCTCCCGGCCTTGTCATTAGGCTGTGTGTTATGTGCTACTACGGCCCTGTGGCTTTGGCAATGCTGTTTCACAGAGCAGTCATGCCACCAATAAAGATGACGTCGCCATGGGTAACTGTATACACCTACTGTCCTTGTGCGCCTGCGCGCTCTGTCTGTGATGCTGTGACCTCACGGCATATATGGCCAACGGAATGGCAGTTGCTATGGGGATGGCGCATTGTTTACAAATAATTTAATGCAAATGTATGCAATGCGATTATTTAGTGGCATGCCATTTGCCGGCACCGGCATGTTTTGGCCGCCCACAACAAGTGTTGCCGCCCTGCTCTCGGCCACTGACGTGATTGGCCGTCTGCCCGGGTCCATGTGGACGCAGCCTGGTGGTTTGATTGGAGGGACACTGCATATAAATGGAGTCACTTGACTGGGACGCTGCGGCTCCGTGTCTGTCAGGCACACATACAGATATGCCAGTTTAAAATGACCGATATTTCCGTTGCGTTGCGGTAGAAATTTTTGCAGGAACTCTCTTCGTGACGCAACACGGTTTGAGGCTAAATCTAAAATGTCCGGCAATGCTAAACTCATCCACCAGGTGGCGCAAAGAAACATTATAGATTAGTAGGTTCTTGCACTGTACAGTACATGTATCGTCTTT
>JAODUE010001157.1:1363-12712 GCA_027564755.1 Amblyopsis hoosieri
TGGAAAATTTTTTGGTTTAATATTTAGACCCCCCCCCCCCCCCAAACGTCCAAAAGTTGAATGCAAAAGTGCTGTATGGTTGTACATAGCTTTCCCCCCCCCCGCACACACACACAGTTTATAATTGCTACTTCCTGAAAATCGTCTCTATGCAAAACAGCAGCTCTGCAGCTGGACCTTTATAAATAGAATTTGAAGTCATATAATAATGTATTTATTCCTTTATTAGCAACACCACTCAAGTGTGGTGGTGTATAATAGTTTTATGATACCGAAGGCTATATATTTTATGTTTTAATTATATCGCCCAACATGTCCAACTAGGTACAAGAGTTGCAATAGTTTTAAATTGTCTGTGCAACACATCCGTTTCATGCGGTCTGTACTGGAACAATGTCCCTATCAAATAACATATAAAATAAGAAATAAATACAAATAAAAATCTCAAAAGAGAATTCACATTGGGAATCTTCCAATGGCAAGTATCAACAGTTTTAAAAATAGTACATTTCAATACATACTTGGTTACAGTTTACCATTACGACACTAGTCAGTCAAAAAACAACAACAAATACATGTCGTATAATAACAAATGTCCTAACAAATACATATCTTAGGCTTTTCCTTGTGCACAGCATGTGAGACACTGTTGCCTTTGTGGTATTCGTGTGACTTCATTAGCAATAAATAGAGAGAAGGATTGTTTTATTGTAAAAAGAAACAGTTTTTTTTTCCCCCACGTCAGCATCCAGTTTGCATACTTTTTATTGAGTCAGGCCCACATACAGGTTACACTTTCCTTAAATGTCATGCAATAGAACTTGTTGCTGGTTATGAGGAGAGATCAGATGAACTTTGACTTTTGAGCTTGTGTAACTCAACAATCAGTAATCCTATTATGGGTGCACAATATATTGACTCAGTATCTTTAACTCAATATCACTTTGCACAATATCATATTGAAAATGTTGCAGTGCAGTCCTTTTTTTGTGGAGAGGTGTGTCTGCTGGCTGTGTGGCTTAGCTGTGCTTGATTTAGATGGACAAGTAAGATGTGTGCTTCTGTCTGAGGAAGACAATGGTTACAATGCAAATTGAAGAGGAAGCACTGGCAAGAAAAATGCCTCCTTGGTAGCTAGGAAGTCCTTGTTGTACCAGTCCAATATGACTGTGTTGATATGTGATGAATCTATTTTGATGCATTTTCCCATATCTTTTGTTTTACTTATGTAAAAAATTTTTTAAATTAATGATGATATTGCAATGTTCATGATCAATATACTGTAACAATATCACATTTTGTTAATATCGTGCACCCATAGTTCTACTCTGGGGTTCATCATAATGACACTGGTCTGGTTCTACCTCAAAACCTCACTACTAAGTCCATGATTCATCAATAGTTCTACCTCAACCCTAGCCTGGTGTAACCAGACATTATGCACTTTGCCACACTCCATCGGTCCAACAGTCGTTGCCTCTGACCTCGAGTTCATTTGAAACTATTGGACAGTGGTGAACCAGTCAGCGTTGCTACAACTGTTTTGATTGCCTCATCTAGCTCTACCGCCATTTAGAAACACGCTTGACTTCAACGTCACCTCACTACCCCACCCTGATTGTAACGGTGTGTAAGGACCCAAACACAAGACAGAGTTGAATCGTCAAGGATTTACTACACAAAAACACAAGGAACAGACTGGCATGAACACGTTCACCGAACATAAGGTAACAATCCGACAAAGACCAATCAAAACAGTATCGCTCCGCGCTGGCAGTTCAAGCTTCGAAATGCATTGTGAAACAAAGTGTAGTTCTACGGCTTTGTTGATACGAGCGGTGGAACCCACTTCACTTATGTTCCAGTTAATGGAGCCAGGGCTGTGTAGAAGTATCATATTTATTTTTCAACACGCACAGAGAACGGTAAGATAGCTAAATGCAAGGAGATATTTGGTGAATTTGACAAAAGGTGTATTAGCTTACATTTAGCTTGCAATAGTTGACTCTACCTTTAACAACATCAACATAGGGGCGGACAGCAGATCATGACACTGACTGGGCCGCCAGCGGGGTGGCTGTGAAAACACCAATTCAAACAGGGTTTCCAGACTGTAATCTCAGCGAATAGAAACTGACCAGAGCAATAGTGGGGCGGAGCCAGCCTGCCTCAAACCGTCACCACCACAGGGTCACTTTTAAGGCAGGTTCAGTCTTTGTTCAGAACGCCTGCTAACAGTGTTCACTTTTAAGCAAAGTGTAGTACTACAGCTTTATTGATGTGAGCGGTTTTCGTTCCTATTTACGGTAACCAGGGCTGTGTAGAAGTATCAGATTATTTTTTCAGCACACACACAGAGAAATAATTATGAAATGCCAGGAGATAATTGGTCGAATTTGCTCTGCTGGCTCACAGGTTCATCCAATCAGCAGCCAAGTATTTCTTTGTTATATGAGGTCTGAAGAGTTAAAACAACAAACAACATCCGGTTTCAGTTGGGATTCCCAGATGGATGCAAGGGTAAAAACATAATGAATGCATGTCTGTCTCCACTATGTTTTTATTTATTTATTAATAAATACATGTATTTATATAGTGACACTATGGTAACCAATGTTTGCTTGGATCTTGGCAGTGTGGCTTGGGCCTACGGGAGACATTTACATTCTGTAACTAGACTCGAAAACTCCCTGCAGTTGCCAACATTTTTAAGTCTGTTCAGTTTCTCATTACCGTTCAAGTCACTGTGCAGTTCCTAAAAAATAATGTTATATGTATGTGCTGCAAACTAAGGGAAGAATTGCATTTTGTCCAACAGTTGCTTGTGCAGAACTGCAAAAAGCAATAAAAGCCAATATACTTGGAACATACAGTTGGTATTAGCTAGTGTGCCTGCCTATAAGGTTAGTCAAAATATTATTCTGCTTTAACACCAATATAGTGCAGAACTATGCCAGAAAACAGTACATAATGAGTAACAATATTCAATTCTGTAGACAGACAGAGAGAGTGAGAGGCAGAGAGAGAGAGAGTGAGAGAGAGAGAGAGAGAGAGAGAGAGAGAGAGAGAATTGGCTTGGAGAATGCATAAATGTTATATTCAGAGTCACCTCTTGCGTGTTGTCAGTAGACTATCTAGACGGGTTATTCTTTTTTATGATCTACAGTATGGGCCTATATAAAGGCATAGTCTCCTTAACTGACTAAACTCTTTTAAAACAATGTTAAGGAGGCTATCATTGCTTAATATAGTCAGATTATCACAGAAATGTCTACATTCGTTTTTTGCAATGCCATCTAGTCAAGTAAGCAATCTACCGTAAGCAATTTGGGTATGGTATTGACATATCATGTCCTAATGTAGCAATAATGAATATGTCGCAAACACAATCGATGTCGACTAAAAAAACAAATGTCCTAAGAGACTGTCAAATGAAATGTACTGTATAACAGCCATAATTAACAATTAATTTACATAATCCCGAATTTGCACACACCCACACACACACACGCACACAGGCACTCACACCACTATAAAACACAGTATGTTGTAGATCCATGTAGAGCCACATGTATTCCTACCTGCCGCATTCCGCATATTATTGTGTCCATATGCCTCAAGCACACTAGACTAAACACGCACACGCACACGCACACACACACACACACACACACACACGCGCACACATACACACACACACACACACACACACACACACACACACACACATACGTGATAATTCATGTGAAAGAACGTTTCACTTAACATTACATTGAATGCGTCGATCCGTGGTTATGAAAAAAAATGTTCCGCGACAAAATGCACCGGTCAGCAAAGATAGACGTCACTATTTCGTGTGGTGTCGTGGTCGATTTTAACAAGTAGGCTACGCGTGATTCGGGAGTTCGTAAGTAACAACTACATTATTACCTGGAAGTAAAACGACTTCTTCACCCAGGCCCATCGAAACAGACCCTTGGCCATGACAAATATGGATCATCTCAATAGCAGCAGTCTGCGGGTCATCATCCAAAATACGTGGAGACCAACGCGGCTTCTGGACACTTCTGGCCTGTGCAAGTGACCTCGATTATGAAGTGGTCCCAAAATATTGGAAACGTTAGCGAGTAATTCAGCTAGTCTCTTCTATGGCGTGCATGCACGTTCTCTGGATTGCAAGCATATTAACCAACACAATTCAATTTACATGAGTTTAGGACGCATGCGCGATTCGTCGGACATAAATTAACACGGGGTTTAAAACTTTGACTTGAAAACATAGTTATCAGGCATTTTCTAAAAGGAAATTGTATTTATTTATATTGATATTGATTTGGCAGTATAGGCCTACATGTTTTGGATTACTTATATGTTCGACGCCTATTGTTATATCTTCAACATTGACCTACTAAATTATACGCGGCGCTATACCCCCACCAAGTGGCAAACATTACCTTCACTGAACATTAGGCCTCCTATATGCTATTACATGATTGTTATACGGCGAGTACATTTTAAAGAGCGTGATGCATGTTATACTTTTACTATGTAACACTTTTCTCAATATGCGGTTACATGCGAGTGCAAAATAATAAAGACAATTTAAGTTGCTTCATGCTTGGCATGCACAAATGGAAGGATTTCAAGGGACTTCTGTGTAATGGTGCATAAAAAGTAGGAAAAAAATAGGAAACATGCATACGCATCGCATCGGATAAGGAGAGGCCTTGCATGTCCCATTGTGCGTATATCGCCCTGCCTACAATTTCAAATTTATGGGAAAATAAATAAATAAATAAAAAATAACTTGCACTAGTTAGCGCTTAGCACGAGAGCTTCCCATAATGCACTCCCCGGCCGTCAGCGGGAAACCAAAATGGCGAATGTACTGCTTGGAGAAAATTACCTGTTTGTTATTTTCTGAAGAAAGAGCGACAGCTTGACGTGTTTACAAGTTGAAGCGACTTCGGAGAACTAGGGCCGACTTTAGCGTGCGTCCCGCTCTCCGGTTATTTAGTTCTACGTTATATATTACCAGCGGAGGAGACCGAATGAGGTATTGTTATCATACAGCTTTCATCCCCATGTTTTTCTTCTGATGGTGGTGTGGGGTCGAGGGGCTTGTGCTTGTCACACAATCGGGCCTTTCACATGGAGACTTAAGTTAATAAAGCCGTTAGACTGGCGACTTGTTCCTCGTACACAAATATATTTTTTCACTACTTTATTTATGTATTCTCTTATTATGTTAAGTAGTTAAAATATGAAACGTATTCCGCCAGATTGTCTGCGCCGGAACAAAGGGAACCCCACATTGGCTGTCTGAATGATACAGACAGCGCTAGTCTGGCTGTTGTGTTTTCCATGTTTCACATGACACCTGTCATTGTTGCCGAGCTGTGTGCCACAATTAAATATCGCTGGCGTTACAATGCTCCACGCCAGTTGTAGCGGTCAGTGTTAATTGCAAAGTTGCTTATGTAATCAGATAATTCGCTACATATATTTAATCATGGCCCTGAATGATTGTCCATTTGCAAAATACCATTCTGGTTTATGCTCATTTGCCAAATCTGTGGTGATTAATATGTCTTAATTAACCCTGTAGCTAATTTCCTACCATAGGCAACCAATGCGAGACACTAGCATTGAGGCACGTGAAGAGTGTGCTTTATTTACCCTTACCTTATTTCTCCTCCCCCTCCCCCCAGAGACTCAGTGGCTGTGGACCACCAGTCTGTCCACAACAGAGCCCGTTGTCAACGGCAACAGCAGCAGCAGGATGTGAGGCGGTACCCGGCCAGCCCGTGTGCCAGTGAGGACGATGAGACAGACCCCATGCTGTCCCCCAACAGGTTCAGGGAGGGCCAGGACGTCTTGGCCCGCTGGTTGGACGGGCTCTTCTACCTGGGCACCTTAACCAAGGTAACGGCGGGGGAGTGACACATCTGGGGGTGGCGTCAGAGAGAAAGAGAGGGTCCAACTGACGGCACTTGACGCGTTTGAGCGGAGGTCTACGGATTTCACCACAATGCAGGCGTTTTCTGTAATGATTTTTGTTTACAAAATCTGCTATATATAAAGCACACATATGTTATCTTCCGTCAGTAGTAGTTACATTTGGATTTAAATGCTAAATGGACTGCTTCTATAGCACTTATACAGTATTTTGCCTCATGATGACATGCGTATACTCTACTGCATAGCAAAATCATTTTATGAGTAGCCTGTTAATTTCAAGAGCGGGAAATGCAGATATGAATTATAAACATGACACTTGTCAAGCGTAAAGCAACCCTGGTGTGTGCTCTTATGAAGTAAGTTCAACTTCATCAATTTTATTTACTATTTGACTGTTGATGAACCAATACACTTTTCACTTGGCAATGGTGCGCTGTCACCAATAATGTTTTCATTTGTTATGGTGCGCCAACGTCAGTTTAAATTGGGTTACATTTAGAAACGGCTTGCTTCAAAATAGGCTATTATTGTTAAGGGCCCGCTTTCACCACTCTGCATTAGGGCCCACTGTTGCCATGTTACACCATTGTTATTGCCCATTACCGTATTTCTTTCTGGGAGCGTTAACTGGTATTTTGAGTACAGAACATGAATTAACTTTGTTTCAGGCCATGCATGGTAGATTTAACTGAATTTAACATGGTAGATTTAACTGTCTGGGCACTGCCCTCCACAGCAAAGTTGGTGACACTCCCACTTAAGAGACCTTAAGCGTTCCATATTTGCTTCTATTTTACACATTAAAATGCTCCATCTTGTTTTTATTCCAGTTTGGTAGGGTCCTGATAATGGGGACTTGTCCCAAGACATTTTGTTTCATATTTCTTATTTAATAATAATTATTTTTTACACACGTGAATAGCTTCTGTTCTTTTCAACCACTTCTTCAGAACCAGATGAGGTTAGAGTTCTGGGAATGGCTTTGCTAAAGTTACTTTTTAATTATTGTTTATACGTTTTTTTTTTAATTATTATTATTTTTATTATTATTATAGATAACAAATTGTTTTGAATTGACTAAATGGATGAAGGAATACAATCTGACTACAAAATAATATATTTTACAATATGATCTTATTTGTATATTACACTTTAATAACCTCAAGATTCTTTTGATAATAAATTATTTAATTAACTCATGAGTTAACGCAATACAGATCATTCCCCTATTAGAGAGCTAGAGACATGTTCACACTATGATGCCGAGCCGACACGGTTGAATGCTATCGAGACCAATGATCCACACAGGGATTGCTGGAGCCGGCAGTTTGTCCTGTTTTTACACTTTGACCCGGTGGCAAGCATTTAAATGTTATTTTCAATCCCTCTTTCAGATAGATCCGGACAAGCAGCGATGTTTTGTGGTGTTTGAAGACCGCTCAAAGTCCTGGGTTCTGTGGAAGGACATTCAGACAGGCAAGTTCTGGACTTGATAGTTGGGCATTTCATAATGATGATCATCTTTATTTGTATAGAACTTTTCACACAGACTTACAGCTAAAAGTACTTTACAGAGAGGGAATACATGCACAATCGTGCTTCCCATAAACAAATACAGAAAAACAACATTAATAAAAATGGTTAAAGGAATCATATTAAAAAAATGTATAAATAAAAATGATAACTGATGCATAATTGTTGCTATGGCAGATTACCATTAGCAACTTAAGTGGTATAAGAATGGATAAAGGAATAAAATAAAGATACATAATATAATACTGAAATGACAAGTGTTAATTAAAATGGTTTAAGGAATAAGATGAAATAAGATAAATTAAAGCCTCATCCTTTTTGTTGCTATGTCAACACCATGCGTATAGCGCCATGCTAATCTGGTGGAGCAGTGCCAAATGTTTATTCCAGTAGCAGTTATTAGTTATCAGTACATGTCATTTATGGATGGTTATTTCCCCTTGTACCCACTAACCTCAGTGTAGGAATTACCAAGACCCCCTCGTTTGAATACAAGGGTGCTGTAAAGTTGGCTAGATACAAAGCATGAATACGTTTGTCTGCATCTTTTTGATTTTAAAATGATCGAACTTTAGCTATATTTCTCAGATAAAAGTGATATTTTCACTACCCTGTTGATGTGGGACCTAAAGCTTAGATCTGAGTCCAACACAACTCCAAGACCGGTAACCTCCAATTTTATCCAGGGTTATTAGCCAGCATTTCTCGTTGCTTTAGGGTCACCAAGTAGGATTTCAGGTATGTCCTCATTTAACTTTAAGAAGTTATTTCTTAACCATTTGTGTGTAACCATAATGTGTACACCTTGTGGGCAAGAAAAAAACAAAATATTAAAACACTTGATACTGTATATTCTCTGGAAGATATTCAGTATATTCAGACAGGCAAGTTCTGGTCTTATGACAGTTGGGCATTTAATAATTTGTACACTTGAGGGGCAAAACGTTTTTAAACATGAAAGCACCTTATAAGGGATACAAAATAGACTGCAGGCTAATGTCTTGTACACGTGGCAGCACTTTACAGTTTTAATGAAGGTTTAGTTTACTCCATTGCCTGCTGCCCTATCTGCTTTCCTGCAGCCCGCGTTATCTCTCTGCTCTGTTTCTGACAGTTAACTGGCCACAGAATAGTGGCGCTGTTCCACTGCGGCTACCAGCTCGACGGCAAGCCTTGCCTCTGCTCGCCTTAGGGAGCTTTTCCATTGCTTACTATCAGCCCTACTCGCCCCGGCACGGGTTGTTTTCCACTGCAGATACTACCCACTCCCTTGTACCTAGCGAGGGCGCTGTTCGAACCTGCAGTAGATCGATAGTCATTTAAAGGTTCTACTTTGAAACGTGTCCCTACCTTGCTGGAATGTCCTTTGGTAGCCGTGTGTAGCCAACAGTTCATAGACATCTTGGTCAACCTTCACTTTACGTGAATTGCTCTGTCCAGCTCTCGCTAGATGTCTATGCCTAGAACAATCTGCACTCCCTCAATCGATCACGCCGTGGTTTTACATGTTGCCATTTAATAAACGGTAATTAAAGAGCTGCGGCTGCTTCAGTAGTATGGAGGATGGATGTCCGTGTGTGAAGTGACGATTTAATCCAGTCAGTAGTCTGCATTGTTGTCACGTCACATTTTGGTATCGCCTCACCTCGCTTGGAACCTCGACAAAGCAGGTACTAGAAAAAGTACCCGGTACCAGGTACTATACCAACTTTTGCCCAATGTAAAAGCAAAAAAGGTGAGTTGAGTTGAGCTGGTACCACGCAGCGGAGAAGCTCCCAAAGCAAAAATGGCGAGTTGAGGTGAGCTTGAAAAGCGCGGCTCTCAAAATACACCGAATGCCACTAATCAAGTCATGATATCTGCTATAAATGTATCTGTGATAAATATTGCTGCGTGTTTATTTAACAGAATTAATAAACAGAACAGACTATCATTAATTATGTTAACGAAAAATAAAAAATAAAGTAAATAAAAAATAATCTAAAACACTGATGACCCTACAACATGGAAGATGGTAAAGCTGTGGACAGGACCTAAGGTACTGCTTGGCGACAATGCTGATTTATTAGCCAAAACATGAAATCTTGCGTGATCACATCATGCCTTCCTCCAAAACAAAAAATGTGACCGGTGTCCAAGTCGATTCATCCATCCATCGCTACATGTTATGTTAAATCAGAAGCATAATCGAAAATGTATGTATGTGTGTGTGTGTGTATGTATGTATGTATGTGTGTGTGTATGTGTGTATATATATATATATATATATATGAGAGAGAGAGGGGCAGCTAGCAGACAGTCAGGAGATATTTACTGAATTTGACTTACAATCTTTTTTTTTTAAAGTATTTTACCTTTATTGTGCGGCACCTGGTGTCCGTCCACTCACGGTTGTCCTCCTGTGTCTGAGAGCGTCTCCTCCTCTGATCCGCATCCTTTCCAGGCGACGAGGATGAGGATGACGAGGACGAGGATGACATAGTCTGCTCCATATGCCAGGACGAGAGCTCAGAGGAGCCAAACGAGATCGTCATCTGTGACGAGTGTGGACAAGGTAGTGTGTTCGGCGATTTGTGCACTCAGGCCGCGTGTCCACCAAAAGCGTTTTTCCGCTGCTGAAAACGCTGGTCGCTCTGCTGAAAAAGCCCAACTGGCAGCGCTAGGAAGCGTTTTTGGAAGCGCTTTGGTTGCTGTGAAACAGAACCTCCGTGGGAATTCATATGTTGCAAATAAATGCTAGTTTGTGTTATCAACCAATTATTTCATTTGTAATATTCTATATATTATTGTTCGTGTTAGTGTTGTTGTGGTAGTCCGGGGATATCATCTGACTATCAACTTCTCCATTGTTGTTGTCGTTGTGTGCAAGAAGTAGGATGTGACGGTTGCTCGTAGTATTTGTCCCGCCCCTTCACCGCTGTGATTGGACGGCCGGGGAAACGGTGACAGTGATGGGCGCGGCGTTTCACCCAAAGTTGAAACATTTTCAACTTGAAAAAAACGCTCAGCGCCCGGCGTTCGGCGCGGAAAAAACGCTCAGCGTTTTTAGAAGCCTGGAAAAACCATTGGAATCAACTGAAAAATAACGCTGGCGTGAGAAAAAAACGCTTTGGTGGACACGGGGCTTAAGTCTCACTCTCTGATCGGCCGGCGGTGGGTGTGCATGAACCCACCTCAGGGCATTCAAGCACAGCTGGCTGATTGGAATGCATTGGTGCTTTTTAGGGTACCATCAGCTGTGCCACGCCCCTGTTGTTCCAGCTGCCGTCGTCGACTCGGACGACAAGTGGCTCTGCAGCGAGTGTGAGCACGTCGCCACGCCCAAGACATTGCTTCTAGTAAGTCAGAGGCAGCGGGTAGATGTATTTATGTCAAAACCGCACTCAGCACTTTCACAATGCTGCCTCACATTCACCCATTTCACTTACACACACATTCACACACACCGATGGTGGCGTCCGCCATGCAAGCAGCCACCTGACCACCGGGAGCAGTTAGGTGTCTTGCTCAAGGACACCTCGGCACTTGGTGAGGAGTTAGCAGGGTTCAGACCAGCGACTTATGGATCAGTGAATCGATTCTTGCAAAACATTTAATTTACTTGTTTTTGACGGACTGCGTGTAGCGGGACCGGCCAACATGAGCAAATATCGCTTACTGACTGTAATGCACCATGTAGAGTTGTAGACAGTAGGTGGTGCTACTGCACCATGTAGACAGTAGGTGGTGGTAATGCACCAGGTAGACAGTAGGTGGCGGTAATGCAGCATGTATACAGTAGGTCAGGGGTAGGGAACCCTGGTCCTGGAGAGCCGCAGCCCTGCATGTTTTAGATGTCTCCCTGCTCCAACACAC
>JAODUE010001159.1:0-34409 GCA_027564755.1 Amblyopsis hoosieri
ATATATATACACATATATATACGCATATATATATATATATGTGTAATTTATAGTGGAATTTATTAAACAGCCACAGTCAGAGACGTCAATGTCTAGTTTACATAGAAAGTTTTTCTCAGATAATGTGGCTGTAACTGAGATTAGCTCATCTCATCAAAGACAGAATCCATTAGTGAGTCAGAGCTCTGGGATGTGGGCTGGTTGAGAGGAAGCGAGAGCTGGATTTCACACTGTTCAAGTGACCTTGGCAGCGATGGACTACTCCGAGGCTGTGCGGGGTGGAGCGCAGCAAAGAAACGGAATAAATCCCAGCGCTAGATTCGAAGACGGAGAGCAGAGGATAAAAAGGGAAAAGCAAATGTGCTAGAGAGGACAAGTCAGACAGGGATAGATGGTAATATGAACAGTAGAGAGAAGGGGTGGGTGGGTGAAGCAAGACAGCAGAGTAAATGGAATTCATTCTGAATTCAGAGATGGAGGTGTAGAGAGTATAGTGTGAGGGACGTAACTGATTACAAAAAACGGTAACTGTAATCCATTATATCCAAAATATTGTAATCAGATTACTGAACATTTTGTAAAATGTGGATTACTTTCAGGTTTGCAGAAGAAAAATGTATAAAACAATTGGTTGTTTTCTTAATTCCCTTTCATTAAAGGTAAAGTCAGCTATTGCAAGCTAAATGTAAGATAATACACTTTTTGTCAAAATCAACAAATATCTCCTCGCATTTTGCTACTTTACCTTTCTCTATGTGTGTTGAAAAAAGTATCTGATACTTCTACACAACACTGGCTGCGTAAATAGGAACATAAACAAAGTGTCGAACACCATGTGTACTGTATCAACAAAGCTTCACAATGCATTTCGACGTGTGAGACGGTGCCGCGGAGGACTGCGGAACGATACTGTTTTGACTTGAGCTCGAAGTTAGCAAGAATGACTGACCATACCTTTAAATCAGTCATTAACTGAAGAAAAAAAAAAGTCCTACTTATCTGACACCCTTAGCAACATACACAATCACAACAAGATATGGTACGCCAACACAGTACATTGGTTTGGATGGCATTTCAAAGAAGAAGTAATCCAAAAGTAACGAAAAGTAATCAGATTATGTTAATACATTTAGGTAAGCAGGTTAAGATGGTGTTGTTTGTTTCCATGTGAAATGTAGGCTGTACAGCCTTTTGAGACTGCAACGTGATTAAGGGCTATATAAATAAACTTGACTTGAATTGGCTCTCGCACACACATGGTAACGAATTTGTTATATTTGGTCATATTGACCCCAACCGCAGAGAACAGTGTGAGGAGATGAACATCTATACAGTAGTATTTGATATAAAAGAGATATATATATACACACACACACACACACACACACACATAAATAAGCCCCTCTCTGCTGCAGCAGGCATGATATGAGTCTACATATGGCGGATAATAGCTTGGGTCCCTTTGCAATACTGTCAGAAGGCTCAACTGCTTTTCCTGTTTCAATTGATCTATAAATAGCACTGCTGATTATGCATGGCAGCATGGCACGACTCTGCAGCGCACACAAAATGTGGCATCAAACACACACGCACACACACACGCACACACGCACACCTGTGTGTGTGTGTCTGTGTGTGCGTGTGCAGCTCTCTTGTTAACACCTTTGCTGTTCCAATCCACGATCTATTTGTGTCCTCACTAAAACCACTTTTATTTCCTCCAATTCAAATTACTTCACACAACCCCCCCCTCTCTCTCTCTCTCTCTCTCTCTCTCTCTCTCTCTCTCTCTCTCTCTCTCTCTCTCCTCAGCTCCCTCATTATGCTCTTTCATCTCTTCTTCACACTACTGAAATTTCTGCTCCCATTATGCTCCCACGTCCTGTCTCTCTCACGCGCACACACACACACACACACACACACACACACACCCCGCTGCACACACACACACACACACACACACACACACACACACACACACACACACACACACACACACACCACTTCCCATACCCCGCCTTCGTTCATTTAGCCTATCATCAACATCGCCCGCCACCTGCCTCTGTCTCTCATTAGCTGTTAACCTGCCTTCATCTCCACACCAACAGGGCCAGAGAGAGGGGGTGGTGGGGGGGTGTTTGTGTGGGGGAAGGGGGAGGGGGAAAGCCTAAAATCTCCGCTGCTGCGGCTTTGCTGCGGTAAGTGAGACGGCACTCAAGACGAGTCAGTTTGATCTGTGCGGTTCTGCGCTGCTCGCTTCGTAGTTTTGCGAAACAATGGCATTTCAAAAACGCGGTTGAAGTTTGAGACGCTCGCTAGGGGTCCAAACAGTGGTCGGGTGTTGTTTCAAAACATAAACAGTGATTTTTGGCTGAAGGCTTCTTTTAGCCTGGTTTTGACTTCGCTGTAATGTCAATCTGAAATCATTGCATTTCAGTCCAAACCACAGAGGTTTTGACCAATCAGCGTTGTACTGTCAGATACGGGCATAGATTAGGTGTGACTTTAACCGACCAACCTTGATCAGTCAGTTGATCCAATCACCCACCAAGTATTTATTTGAAAGTGCATGCCCTTCTACTGTATATAGTTTCAATGGATGAATTAGAAGGTTAATAAACCATCTGGAGTGTTAGGTTAGGCTTCCTGGGGCTCTAAAACATATTGATGAGGGTAGGGTATACCTTTAGTTGCGTTTAGTGTCTCGAAGGGCCTCATAACCACACCCCTATAACCTTAACCAGAGACACTATCCACCTTATTCCTGATCGGAGATATATTTCCCATGATTCATAGCGCAATTATTATTATTAGTTATTATTAACGGTTCCTGTTCGTCGTTTCCGGTTAGTAACTTTTAGCATATAATAGCAGTGGTACAGTACATTGATTAAACTTTTTTTTTTTTTGTGCGATATATTTTCAACAAGCAGTTCGCATTTGTTAACAAGCCAACTATGGCACAGAATAAACCTGAGCTCATTGTTTCTCTCTGAGCATCGAGCGGAAGTAAAACACTGTTAAGGTTACCATGGCTGCGAACATGTAGGTCGCTAAGGAATAAGGTGCATATAAAGGAGACATGCCACTTAGAGAATTTTGAATGGAGCTCTATGGGAGAATTATGAAACACTAATATGACAGCAAAATATCCAAATAATAACACATAACATAATCCAAAAGAGCAAATCATCTGCTTTATAACTATCAAGCATAAAGCATTACCCTATTTAACCAATTGTTTTGTTGCATTGACGTAAACCACCTGCTGATACTCTCTTCCTAAATAACTGCCCGGGTGTTTCAAAGATGGCTACTAGTGGCGAGACTTGCCTAGAATTACTTTGCCTTAACCGCCAATAGAAAAAACTCTCAACAACAATACTAATAGAATAAAAAACAGTCAGACGTGCAATAGCTGCCAGATGGATGCCAATGTATCCTTCAGAATAGAATAGAAAGCCCACGTAGCTGGGGCTTTCTTCATCATCTGTCGCTCATCTCTTCTGTCATTCAGGCCCCGGTCACTTTAATTAATCAGTGGCTATTGATCCGCTGCTCTTGTAGCCCGCACGCTCTCAGCTAATTCCCCCAGTGGCCTCATTTGTAAGCCTGTAATATTAGCAAGCGGGAACCTCCTGTGCTAAGAAATTAATACAACGTGGACGTGCCAAACCCTGCAGTTCAAGAAAGGCCGCTTGAGGCTGGCTGCATAAGTCAATCCCCATATCCAACTTTACAGCTAAAATAAAAATGTTTACCACCTGGTTAAAACAATGGTTTGTCTCTATAGCTAATGTCCTTGTTCATGACACTAGCTATAGTGGTGAACATTTTAATAACTCACCAGCACAGCGCGTTGTTCATATCCATTCTTGAGAAAAGCTATGGGTGACGCCGCAGTGGGTTTGTCCATTTATACAGGATACAGTGTGATTATTACACAAATCCCATCATCCCTATCATTCTCACAATATCACAACTCCAGTGTTGTGGTTGTGACGTACTCTTCTGTTTGTACTACAATTGCGTCATTAGAGCCATTTTAA
Source organism: Amblyopsis hoosieri (assembly GCA_027564755.1). Classification (NCBI taxonomy): domain Eukaryota; kingdom Metazoa; phylum Chordata; class Actinopteri; order Percopsiformes; family Amblyopsidae; genus Amblyopsis; species Amblyopsis hoosieri. The sequence goes on from JAODUE010001159.1 coordinate 4,050, forward strand.
CGATGGTGCAACACTTAAAGGTACAGTCAATTATTGCAAGCTAAATGCAAGATAATACACTTTTTGTCACATTCACCAAATATTTCCTCGCATTTCACTAGTTTACTGTTTGTGCATGTTTAAAAAATAATCTGATACTTCTACACAGCACTGGCTCCGTAAATAGGAACATAAACAAAGTGGCGAATACCACTCACATCAATCAAGCCGGTGTACTACGCTTTGCTGCTTCGCAATGTGTTTCAATGTGGAGCGCCGCTGCGGATGAATATTGTTTTGATAGTTTTGATGAAGTATGAGCCGCCATTTCTTTCCCTGTGCCTATCTATTAACAAATCTATGTGCAGGGCTTATTAATTACGAGTCTGCTCCAACACACCTGATTCTAATAAATGTGTCGTTATCAGGCTTCTAACAACCCATTCATTTGAATCAGGTGTGTTGGAGAAAGGAGACATCTAAAGCAGTGGTTTTCAAAGTGGGGGCCGCCTTGGAGAAATAATGAGCGAGAACAAAAAGAAAATGTTTACATTCTATTTATGATTTATAATTGTTTTAGCTAAGTACTTATTATTAAACCGATTTCAGAAAAAATACAGCACATCTTATTTACCATGCCCCTTTCTAATTGCCTGCCAGGAAAACTATCATTAATCTCACGATAGGAGGTGGATGTTTACGGCCCTTTAGAGAGCAGCGGACTTTCACAGTATAGCGCTGATGCCAGTGATACTGTGGTCATGTGATTTGAATGACAAATGATGTGGAGGCAGAGGAAGGGTGTGTGGTCCAGGGGGACGTCTAAGCCATTAAACCTGACCCAGAGCTCGCTGTCTGGCTGGCTTCCCGTCTGGCATCCCCCATCCATACATCATATACAGCCTCTCACCATTTCACCCATCCATAGATCATACAGCCACTCACCAATCTAATATCCATCCATACATCCATCCACCCAGCCATCCACCCATTCACCCACCCATACATCCATATATTCACATACCCAGCCATTCACAGAGCCACCCATCCATCCATCCATCCACCCATCCATCCACTCACCAATCCTTCCACCAATCCATCCATCTACCCATCCATCCACTCACCAATCCTTCCACCAATCTACCATTCATCCATCCATCCACTCACCAATCCTTCCACCAATCAATCCATCCATCCATCCATCCATCCACTCACCAATCCTTCCACCAATCTACCCATCCATCCATCCACTCACCAATCCTTCCACCAATCTAGCCATCCATCCACTCACAATCCTTCCACCAATCCATCCATCCACCCATCCATCCACTCACCAATCCTTCCACCAATCTACCCATCCATCCACCCACCCATCCATCCACTCACCAATCCTTCCACCAATCCATCCATCCATCCACCCACTCACCAATCCTTCCATCCATCCATCCACCCATCCATCCACTCACCAATCCTTCCACCAATCTACCCATCCATCCATCCACTCACCAATCCTTCCACCAATCCATTCATCCATCCACCCATTCATCCACTCACCAATCCTTCATCCATCCATCCACTCACCAATCCTTCCACCAATCTACCCATCCATCCACCCACTCACCAATCCTTCCACCAATCCTTCCACCAATCCATCCATCCATCCATCCATCCACCCACTAATCCATCCATGTATCTTAATCCATCCACCATATTTCTATTCATTCCACTACCTTGCTTACCACTGCTACTTTGCCTCCTTACAGTATCTTCCCTGTTCCCTTTTCTCTTGTCCTCCCTCCCACCCCATTGCTTTCTCTCTCTCTTTATTACTCTGTATTCCACTGCATCATTCCACGTATTCCCATTAAACACACACACACACACACACACACACACACACACACACATGCTAGTAGTATAAAACATGTGAATACACTTACATGGATTCATACGCACACACAAAAGCATTCCAACCATAACTCACGCACAATTACTCAACTACAAAACTCTCTCTATCTATCTCTCTATCTCTCTCTCTCTTTCTCTCAGAGGTGCAGCAAAAACATACATGGTTTAACACTGATTTCACAATAGGACACATTAGTGAGCCCCTTCTCACCAGTGAGTCAATAAATATAAAATAGTAATTTTTTTTTTATTAATGAAACTATATGTCTATACATAACTATATTAGGAACAATACTGTATATGCCTTGTTGTCCCAGGACTTAGCCTTGACTTGAAAAGCTAGCCCAAAGTTGCAATGCAATTAGCAAGTTTGGGCTATAGCTATATAGGCTATAGCTAGTAAGCTAACTCTACCTTGGGACCTTTATGCCTTTAATTTAGGAATACTGTTAAATTTAGCTGGTGCAGGCAAGTTTAGCCATCTTGGTATGACACTCAGTTTACTGAATATGTGAGCCAACGTACATTATATTCCTCTCCAATGGATATCTTCAGATTATTTAATCCTTGTGTTTGTTTATTTACCGTTTGATTTGTGTGTGTGTTGTTGGTGTGTGTATTGTTGGTGTGTTGTTTGTGTGTGTGTGCTTGGCACTGCCTACCCCTGTGAGACCAGGTGGCCTAAGATGACCTGGCTCTGCCAAGACATTCCCTCTTATTTCACGCCTGCTCTTTTTCTCCTTCGCTCCAGTCAGCAATTCATTATCTGGCCTAACCAAGCACAAAGAGCCCTGATTCATTTTTCTCACATCGCCCCCCTCCCACACTCTCTCCGTCAACACTGCACCTTCCTGCCACTAATTGTAGTTTTTTCTCTCTCCCTATTACGCCTACAGCCGTGCCATGTCAAACGCAAACACTGTGTGTGTGTGTGTGTGTGTGTGTGTGTGTGTGTGTGTGTGTGTGTGTATGGGTGTTGTGGTTTGTGAATTGCCAGCTTTGTGCATTGCTTTTAAAATTGCCTTATTTCAATAAATCAGTTTATAGTCAACCTGTGTGACCTACTTAATGGTAATGTGGTGCTGTTGAGCATAATTAGGAACTGGTTGAGGCTTGCTTGAAAAATTACATATTAGGATCCAATAGCAGGCCTCAAGTAAAAACCAAAACACCACACAAAATGAGTCCAATGTTCGGTTCAATGTGAAGAAATTGGAATTCTGAAACACGCACTGTCACTTGTGTCTCAATGTAGTTGATTACAGGATAGGTCTCTTGCAGTCGTAAAAAGACCGGACACACGGGTGGTCTTTTTAACCATTGGGAACATGGGGTTATTCCATTGACAAGACAATCCTCTGGATGAATCAAGATTTTGTTTTTATAGAAATACAAGCTTTCATGTTTGGTGTTGGTTTGAAATGGAACAAGAACCTGAAATTATTTTAATGCAATATATAATGTAGTATTAAAGCACCAATGTACTATAACAACTAACAACTGCCCATTTATTTTGTTAAGCTTAACAAAATAAATAAACACAGTAAGAAACACAACTGTGCAAATAAAAACGAATGACACAGAGAAACTAGATTAACAGAAATTCCGCTTTATAAACATAAAATCTAAGGTTGCACAATGATGCACATAAACTCACACATGCAAAGCATCTTTCTCTCCCTTACTGTACATGCATAGACACACCCATGCCAGCATTAGCACACACAGCACACAGCTTTCTCTTTTTATAGCGTGGCCGTGTTGGCCGGTGAAAACAGCTTTCTCCCCAGTGAGCGATATAACCCTCCCCTATGGCAAAAACTGTGCCTGTTCCCAGTGATGTAATCAGCGCCTGCCAGTACATCTGAACAGACATTCTTCTTCATTACTCTAGCTCCTCTTCCTGAAAATATTTGGTGTGTCTACTAAACGGTGTTTATTGTGTATTGTATTGTCATAGCACATCGTATTGCGTAATGTCACATTGTATGGTATCAACACAGCAATTAAGCATACTGTTCAGTTATTTTCAATGCTAACATAGTCCTCCACAATAGAGCAGTTAGACGCTGTGTGGGTGTTCATGCTAGTGACAGAATTTCAGCACCATGTTAATGTGGAGCATGGTCCAGTCTTTGTTTTTAAATGCTAACAAGGTGCGTAAGCAGAGCTACACCAAACCTCTGACGTTTTTTGCTTAGCTAGTTAACAATATTCAAACAACAACATGCTAGCTAAACGGCCTTACAGTATGTTGCCAATATGGCTTTGATATGGTTTTCCGTTTACAGCAGTAGCCGTACTGCCACAATCTTATGGATCTGCCGATAGTATTTTATACCTGGAAAATCTATTCTATATTAAATAATATTTTGTTAAATATATTTAGTAGGGGAGGGGGTATTTCAAAAGTAAATGTATCCTTAAAATGTTAGTAAATTATTGTTTTATTCATTCTTTACACACAACGTAACCCACAATTAGCATATAGTAAAACAATGTAAATTGGAAAAAAAAGAAGTAACAAATACACGTAAAACATATGCAAACTGAGTTCAAAAGGCCACTGACAATGAATGACGTCATAAGGACTGTGGGTATTTAGGCAGGTACAGTAACTCTACTCAGTGTTCCTCTCCATGTCTCCGACCCCCCCCCCCCGCACACCCCGGGGGTGGAAGGAGGAGAGAGTGAACAGTGTTCTTATACAGTAGGACGTCACGTCAGACGGCACTGCTGCATTCTGTGGGACAAGATCAGGCAGGTGTGTGTGTGTGTGTGTGTGTGTGTGTGTGTGTGTGTGTGTGTGTGTGTGTGTGTGTGTGTGTGTGTGTGTGTGCGAGCGTGTGCGTGCGAGCGTGTGTGTGCGAGCGTGTGTGTGTGTGTGTGCGTGCATGCGTGTGCGTGCATGTGTGTGCGTGCATGTGTGTGTGTGTGTGTGTGCGTGTGCAGACAGGCCAGTGAATATAGGTGAAAGGGCTTGGCTGTCATAGTGAGGTGCTGCAGAGAGCAGGGCTATAATCTGCACTCCCATCCCCCCACCGCCATCTATCCCAAGGGCGGAAGGAAGATCAATATGAGAACAGCAGAGCGAGAGAGGAGAGGGGGGGGAGGGGAGGGGGGGGGGAGAGACACGAGAGAGGTGTGGGGGAGGTGCTTGCTGCACAGCGGACGACACACAAATGCACACACACACTACTGGGAGATGCTTGTGAGAGATTATATTAGCTCTTGTCAGTGTGTGTGGGCACAAGGGTGTGGGCGTTTTGTGTGTTTGTGTTTTTGTGTGTGTGTGTGTGTGTGTGTGCGTGTGTAACATTTAGCATTCTGACTTTAACTGGAACATTGATGATATATAGAAATACATTGTTGAACTTCTGACTAATAAGATTGGCACATGAAGGATATGTGGTATAAGCACAGTACTTATATGTGGTATAAGTAAATCTTAAAGGAGAAGTGTGCACTATCTGGCCACTAGGGGCAGTGTGGCAGGGCACACACCTGACACACAACAATGGGAGCACCAGAGTTTCTAAGATCAGTCACTCTTTCCCTGTGGTGGAATGAGCTTCCTGCACCAGTCACAATAGACCTTACAGTAATCACAGTGACCGAGAATGTATACCAAAGTGGGATTTTGAGATAATGTGGCTTATTAGATAACTTTTGCACTATAACTTCGAACCGACTAATCAGCCAAGTAAACGGAGACTTTGCGGTAGTTTATCTTAAAAGTTGAGTGAATTAAGATGTTGTTCTGTTTAGAGACTAGACATGAAGAAAGTGTACCCATCTTCAGTAGTAATTCTGGGTCACTGTGATATGCACTTATATGCTACTACCCACCAAGAGTCTTCAGGAGCGACCTGGATGCCTCGTCTTCTGACCTCTTTGTCGTAACACTTCCATTGCTCCCGTTATCTACTATTTGCGACCATCAGTCTATTTGTATTTACATGAGCTAATTATATCCTTCCTGCTACATTATCTTTGGATTGGCTCATAGCAATTCATTGACAAATGTACTTAAAACCTGAATACTCAATACCTTTACAGCAATTGTACGCATTGTAATTTATAGGATAGACACTGTCTGGTACACTAATATGTAGATTGCCTAATTGTAAAGGTGTTATCAGTAATATTGGCAGTAATAGTGGCCTAATCATGATTGTTTGTGTATTATTTGGCAGTAACAGGAGTGGCTGGAAGAATAATCGTGAAATGTCAGCATAAAATACCTTTATTACAGAAGCATCATAGGCTCTGAAATGATGAATAAAGCTGGTACATTGTGTTACTATCTTTTACTACGGAGTGGGAAGCTGAGCTCAGGCAGCTATCTGGACATTTTAGTCATTTTTGTTTTGTTTTCAAGAAACAAATTTGGCACTTGTAGACTCAACATATCTGTAGTGTAAAATCTGCTGCTGCAAGTTAAAAACACTACAGTGTAAGGAAAATGTATGTTTGGCCATGTTAACCAGAATTAAATTGAATACATTCAATCCTCACCATCTGGTTTAAATGTTAACTCAAAATATACATCCATCCATACAAATCTTTTTCTTCTCCTTCTGGTATTTGCTGTGCAGGGCCTGGGAAAGCAACTGTCTTTGTGGCAATCCTGATTTTTCCCCAGAGATGGTTTCCATTACGACCATATTTTAAAATAATATAAATCCCCATTTTGTATCTTTGAATGGAAACAAGAGGTCCTGTCTTTTTGCCAGTTCCAGGGCAGATTAAATAAATAATACTAAAATATAACAATGAATAATGTAAAAACACTTCCCTAATCCTTTTCAAATCAGATCCTCTGTCAAAGCAAGTGTTGCTATAGTGTTACCAAGGAAACACAAGATATGTCTGGTATTGGCTTAGCTGTATCCAGGCAGCCAAACAATACATGTCGCAGTCTTCCTGCTGCTTTGAGCAGAGCAGACAAACGCATGTATGGACATACACACACACACACGCACACACAGCCTATCAGTTCCACACACAGGATGCACACATGCACGCACACACACACACACACACAGAGGAGGGTTTTAATACCCTGCAGTCGTACAGTGCCATTTCATCCGGTACCAATGTGTAACACACTGGTCGCTGACCGGGATGTGTCGGTTATCTTATGGTATGTTATATGATGCTGTATTTGGATTTCAGCTGCCTTTCTCAGACAACATTATTACCTAAAGCAAGCACAACCTGCAACAACATAATACATAGACTAAAGAGGAAAGTGGCAAACAGAAGGAGGAGTTGTCAGCATAGTTGTTCACCAAGCAGATCTTTCCCAGCAGCCATACATAGAACAATTCAAGTTCCCATGTTCTATTATTGGTAGATGCAAGTTCTGGGCTTGTGTTGAAAATGTTTCACTTCAGTGGCTTGATACAGATGGTATTCCCTATAACACACCCTTTATAGAAAGAGGATTTGATTTCCACCAAAGAATGCTGGGAGGAAAAGCAATCACCGCTGACCTGTTTTCTCCAATAGAAAGTACATCACATACAACACCATGAAATCTAGAAAACAAAATGTATAAAAAAGGCTATTACATGTGTTCGGTGGCTGAAGTCTGGTGGAGAGTGGCTGATGAAAGCAATTTTGCACCACCCACGCTCTCTCTCTATGGGTCATGTACGCACACATTCACGTTCCTTGCATGAGTCACAGCCGAATGTTCCAGGTACGGTGTGTAGCGCATCTGCACTCTCCGGTGTTTTCAGGAACACGGAGTAAACGAACCACATTGTCCTGAAACTATTTATTTGTCTAATATTGACTTCTATTAATGTAATGTGACAATGTCTGATTGATGGGTCTCAGAGCCTCGTTGGCTTCTTTGACTAGGCTGGATAAGCACAGAGCGGGTTAGTGTGAAAACACCTGCCGTTTGAAATGTTTAAAGCAGATTTATAGCAGGCCAATTATCTGTGCTTCTCGTGAACACCTGTAAATGGGTCATTCAGCAGTTAGATACACTGGATTGGCTGTTTGCAAATGAAAATTGAATGTTAATGCTCCGTGACAAGATTAATTTAGTTCTTGCAGGAAACATTCAAGTACAACAAATGATATATAAAGAGAAGGGGGGCTACTGATCCATTGTCACTTTTTACCCCTATATAATTCCTGCTACGCCTTGGGGACTAGAGCAACTGGCTCACTAAGGAGGAAAGAAAAATAAGAAGGTATTTCTCGCTGTCAGCTGTAATCTCTGAATGTTCTCATCTTGGCGATGTAGCATAGTGGCGTTCAGTGCCGCTGGACGGCAATACCAAGGAGTAAAAAAGTGCACAGGTAATTTCAAAAGCCAGCCTGCAGTCACGATAAGTCGCATGACTGCATTCCTGAGAAACCTTCAAGTTCACGCTAACTGCTCAAGTTCAAATAAACTGGGTTATATTTTATTTTGGCATTACCATACTGTATGTATGCGTTGAGGTCGCTATTGAAACATAAAGTAGCAACCTGAACACATGTACAGTATTGCGGTGCTGGAGTATGAATTTTCACTGTATAAGTCAGACTTGGGTTCTTACCAAAGATGATATAAATAGACAAACCCTCCGTGATGTCATCCATAGCTTTTCTCAAGAACGGATTTGAAAACCACGCTGTGCTGGCTCTGACCGTCGCCATCTTTGCAGTTCCAAAAACCGTCACCCCTCATACAGTTGTCATGAACGCCGACACAGTCTACATAGAACCAGGCTGTAAACATTATTATTATTATTATTATAATTGTTGTTTTGTTTTGCTGTCGTCTGACATTTTAACACTGGAGTCCATTGGAATTGACTCATTTTTGCAACCAGCCTCAAGTGGCCATTCTATAAACTGCAGGTTGTGACACTTCTGCGTTGTATTCATTTCTCAGCACCGGATGTTCCCGCTTTGGTTCCCGCTCCATCATCAACAATGCTGTTTCCCTACAATGAGCATCAGCCTCAGTGGTGTTCTGGGCTGACGGCACCGTTTAATTGCTCTGATGTATTTTGACCGCGCTGCCATAACAACGGTATGGTTGGCCAACGCTGCTACTTTGTGCTTTCCCAGCAGACAAGAAGTAGTCGGCCCACACTATAAAAATTTTGCATTTTCTACTGTCAAGTCCAAAGTAGAAATGAACACTTTTTAGTGATACTGTATGTTTTGACATCTGATCCCGACAGAAACCATTTGGGTTTGTACGGTTCCCATTCAGGTCAGACTATATTTCATTGTCATTGGCTCAGTCTGGTTTAGTAAGACCATTCTAATCTTGTGTAAACTATCTTATTGTAAACTATCTTTTTGGACCTCCAGTGATCAATATCACCTAGCATGCTAACAGTATGGGCGTGATGCCAAAGTTAGGTGTTTTGGAGTTGCTGTAATGGTAACAGAAGACAGGGCATCTGGAAGACAAAAGGGAGATTTTTCTATCCTGCTATAGCTGCTTAAAAATAATTGATTTGCAGCTAATGTTGGTCACCAAGCAACAGAGGCAATCACACTAAAAATGCCAAATGGAAACCCTTGGATATATTTAACAATTTACTTTGGTGACAAATCTAAGCCACTTAATCTTCACAACCCATTCTAAAGTATGAGTTGTTATGTAAAGGAATATCTAACTCTCTCGGTTGTGGTTTAAGATAGCTTAGCCTTATCGCACAAAGCTAAGTCCCAAATAGTACGGGGGTGGGGAAGGTGCAGAGAGAGTATCATGACATAACAGAATGGGACCATGTGAAAATATGGTGGAACAGGAGAAGACAAAAGTCAAATACATTTTGATTTTATTGTGTACTTAGATAACATATGTGTGCGCACGTACGTGCAAGACTTTGATCTCTACAGATCCCCAGAATTAAGCTCCGCTCTGCCAGATGCATGTGATTGTGTGTGTGTGTGTGTGAGAGAGAGAGAGAGAGAGAGAGAGAGAGAGAGAGATGGAAAGGAAGAAATACACACCTTTCCAAAATATTTTCCGCATGTTTGCCGATGACCGAAAAGGCATGGTATGCTATTGAAACCATATACGTGCAACCATGGCAATGTTCTCAGAACCTGAGAATTGAGCAGAGCTCCAAGGACAACAAGAAGATTAGGATGATTAGTTGTCTCAAAGGGCAAGAAACAGTTTGCCAGTCTAGACCTATAAAGGCCAAACACTTACATTGCACACATACAGTACATACTCGCATATTCAAATTGCTCAGAGAATACATTTTTTCGCAATGTTGAACAATAATTGCATTCAACATTAGTCGGAGGTAGTAAGTCGGAACTGTTAAAAGCGTCACTTATGGCTTTTATGCGTCCGTGCTTGTGTGAGGTCGGAAGGCGGAAAACATGGTCGCCCGACCATTGAGCCTCACTTGTGCTGCACAGGATCGTGAACTACTGACATTCCTGCGTTATTTTTAGCCTAGTTTACTGTAGCCATTAAAACTGCTAATAACTACATAACAATAACACATTTTAAAGTTAGATTTTACACATCCAATTGTATATGCATATTAATTACAGTAATGTAACTTAATGTAACATTGCATTTCAACGTGTTTTACAAATAACAAATATTAAAACTTGTAATATTCATTAATTTGACGGTGTAGGCAGCCATGTGTGTGACATCAAGTCAGAACTTGGTGTTGAGAAACCTTGCCCGAGGTTCCGACTTGGAATTCCGAGATGAGGGGGGCATTTTATCGGAAGTGGAAACTTCCGAGTTCCGAGATATGCTCAAACACAGCATTAGACTCCCAGCAGGAAGTGTCAAGGGTTCACGCCCCAGAGTAAGGATCTGTGAGCAAGATGCCTATTAGCCCCTCTTTGCTCTGCCTAAATGTCACCATCGTTACAGGCAGGAATATTCATTCTGAAGAACGCTTGCTAACTTCAAGCTAGTGTCAAGGTAGTGTCAGCCGCGCAAGGAGACCCCTGACCACCGGGAGCAGTTAGGCTTAGGTTGTGTTTCTCAAGGACACCTCGACACTTGGTGAGGAGAAATTAGCGGGATTCAAACTTCTCAATCACCTGTCGCCCCGCTATACTCACCACATCACTGTCGCCCACAAAACCCACCAAACCCCCACACACACCTTCTCGAATAGTGAAATGTGGCGAAAATGTTTAGGTTCTGAGGGCGGAGGGATTTACAAAACTTTTTGGAGTATACCTTTAAATGTTATAGGCTAATGTTTGCAGGAGGTAACAAAGCAAAACAACAAAGACCGCAAATCATAACAAGCAAAAGTATACAACACATGGTCCCCCCCCCATGCATATTTTTAAAGCACGAGTGTGCTTTAAATATCCTCCAATCCGATTCCAGTATGCGGTACTTGCTGAGGGGAGCCATCTGTGACAGAAGAATGTGGGCTTTGGAAAACTGGGAGTTATTTTTTCCTGGAAAGGTTTTGAGGGCTCAGGTTCTGCCAGCCATTCTCCCTCCATGATTTACATTGCGTACTAGCATTTCCCTCGCCTGTGGGCATTTATAGACATCTCTCTCTCTTTCTCTCTTGCTCTCTCATGCACAGTTTGCTGCATAGCTTTCAAACATATTAAGCATATTTTAATTTGCTCTGACTTGTATTGGCGTAGAATTAAATAAACTGCAACAGATGATTAAGTAGCAAACTAATTATATTTTGATGTAATGATCTCTTCTTAACCATTAACAAACTATGCTAAATTGGAGGAAATGAAGAGGAAACTTGACCCAAGTTTTAAATGCTTTAAAAATACTTTGGTTTACATAACTTCCCACATGTATATTTCATCATTTTATTATTGCAGTGAGTGTTCCACTGTCTATTTAGGACACTACCATTAGCAAGCATGCCATCTGGTCTATCACTGCCCTGGCACTGTATGTGTGAGTTTGTGTGGTTGTTTAAAATAAGGTTGACTATAGCTGATTTGATTAAATTGACTGTAAGATAGAAACTTGAAATTCTATTTTTAATTTCGGTTAAAATTCAACTTTTTTACACTTTCTTGTCGAATGGGGCAAAGCTAACCAGAGGTGCATTCACATTCGGCAAATTGAGGCATACTGTATGTTTGTGGCACAGGCTTTTTCCTTGAACTTTTAAATATGAACGTTTTGAGTAAAACAATATTGTTAGTTGTAATTGTAAATCGTTTAGTGTCCTATGTGTTCGCCCAAGACCTGCCTCCTCAGAACATTTGTGTTCATTCACAAACATTCCCAGCAACAACAAAGCAAATGGATGAAACTGAAAATGTTTGCAATTGTTCACCTTACAGTATAGCTAACATAGCTTACTACTTAGCTCGCTACTAAGGCTAATAACCCATTACATTCAAAGTGCTTAATACTGTTGGTTTATTAACAGTTATGATTTAGGTTTCCACTCACAAACAATGGAAGGGGCTTCCTAAACACTTGGGTGGCCTCGTTCTTCCTAATGGAAATTATGAGACACGTTCAATTGTACACTCATGCATCAAATATGGGGGAACCAGTCACCCATCATTGTAGCCTACGTGACCAACTGTCTTATTATTACATCACACACTGTGGGCCAGTTCTCTTCATGTTGTGTTTCCCCACGATGTCTACACACACACACACACACACGTACACATACACACACGCACACATACACACACACAGCAGCGTTCTGTTCAGCTATATTTCATCTGGACTGTAAGGTACTCTCGCAGGGACGCAAACAGCCGCTGGTCGAACTCAGTGGACTGTGTAATTACCGCCATGTGTCCCACTCCGCACACAAACACAGATGCACTCGCGCGTTTTCATCTCGGTTGTCATAGCGAACCAGGGAACGGGAATTACAGTAAGAAAGCAATGTGTGTGGGGGCTTATGGATGAGATACACAGATATTTACTATTCACAGTATTGCTGGCTGTCTTTCTAACTGACTCTGTGAGCGTGTGAGCATGTTTCAAGCTAGCTTGTGTGTGTGTGTGTGTGTGTGTGTGTGTGTGTGTGCGCACACACGCGCGCTGTATCAGTATCAGCTGCATTTGTGAGATTTAGTATGAACTGGAGGATGTTCCTTCTATGACATTTGACCTCCCTGCCTTTCACAACACATAGTCTTCCCCTCTCCCCCTGTGGCCCCATGGGATATATTCCTGACCCCCCCTTCAGCCATGGCTGGCCAGTGACAGTCTGCTATGGTGACCTGTAGACCTTGGGAAAAGAATTAGATGCAATTCTCCAAAATGACTCTTTTATATCTTTACCTGCATTTTATAATGTGTTTTTACAATAGTTGTATAGTCTAATAGTATAATAATCATAATTGCATGTCTGTATACTGTATGTATGTGTGTGTACAGTCTGTTTATGTATGCGAGTGTGTGCTTATCTGTCTAGTGAGTATATGTCAGTATTTTAAATGGACAGATTTCAGATAGCCTAGGTTAGCTTTCATTCTGTTTCCCATGAGCAAGCTGAGATATCTAACTGCCATTTATGTCATAATATAACTCACAACAATGTCGATATGTAGCTTGGTAGGGGAATTTTCTGACAGACTAGCCTTTTACCGCCCAGGTAGAATGTCTGGGTTTGGGTCTTACATGAATGCAGGTAATGTATGTTGCTCTCTCAGAAAATTGGAATTGATTTGCAGAGATTCAGAAAATACACATAAGAAGATATAATAATAATAATAATAATAATGTGTGTGTCTGTGTGAGAGTGTGTAACACCATAATAATGAGAGGTTGAGAGGAATGATCTCAACCACCCACACCTATTTATTAATGTACTAATATTGGTATCAGTGAATCAGTTGGATTCAAAAGCACATACATAATGTACAGTATGTCATTGTAAAGGAAAGTATGTCCGTGTCGCTGCCACGATCCCTCCCCCGTGAAGTATGTTGTGTAGCCTGTGACACACCTGTTACTGAGCAACCCTTGGTGGACTGCAGTATTTAGAAAGAGCCCTGACGTTCTGCCACTGCCGGATTGTTAAATCACGCATGTATGCAGGTGCTAGTCCTATGCTTTGAGTCACCAGCTAGTGTAAATTATTCTACATAGTATTAATGCTAAATTTGGTTTGCCTACCATCACCTATTGCATTTAACCGTCCTAGATTCCTAATCCATCGTAAAAATGCTTGGCTTCACAGCACATTCCCTGCTCTCAGAAAACCCATAGATCCGCAACTGGAGCTCAGTGCCTTCCTCAAGACACATAATAGACACACGCGCGCACACACACACACACACACACACACACACACACACACACACACACACACACACACACACACACACACACACACAGGTTGGGAAGTAGCTGCTAAATGTGATTACAAAAAACAGTAACCGTAATCCATTACAGTTACCAGCTAAAATATTGCAATCATATTACAAGCATATATTTTTTTAATTAGATGATTACTTCTAGGGCTACTTTCAAATGTACAATTTACAAAGAACTTTGCAGAAGAGAAATGCATAAAACAATCTGCTGTTCTCTTATTAACCTTTTATTAACGTCAATCAATATTTGAAATGAAGTCCTACTAATCTGATTGGCTGAGCAAAATAAACGGTCACAAAAATAAAAAGAGTTGGCACGCCAACGCAGTAAATTGCTTTGGATGTTGTGAAGTAATCTAAAAGTAATAGAATGTAATCAGATTATGGAATGGAATGGAATGTAATCAGATTATGTTACTACATTTAAGTAATCAAAAAAATACAATTCTGATTACAATTTTAATCTGGTAACCAGTAACTGTACTGGATTATGTTTCATATGTAATTTATACCCAACCCTACACACACAATCACACATACTGTACATGCATGCACGCACACACACACACACACACAAACATACAGGTAACACACTCTTCCACGCTATGACAACCTTTACCATCAAAGCACAACAAGTAATATTAAGATCTGTACTCAACTATCATTCGCATTTCACTTGTAGCCGGACAAGACACAAGAATTAGGAATTTCCCGGACAAGACGACAAGCAGACAGGTGGGAGGAGCAGGATTAGTAACCGCGTTTGCTGTGGATAAAACAAAGGCGGTTCGGGTGCAGCGTGAAGGGGCATAAAGTGTTCTCCCAGCTGAGTTGGGGATTAGATGCTGAGGGCAGCTAGTCTGACACATGGAGCCTTTCAATTTGCCTCCCTGACTGGGTGTCTAAAGCTGTACAAGTACACAGACACACACACACACACACACACACACACACACACACACACACACACACACAGAGAGAGAGCTGGGTTGGGGTGGATTCCTCAGAGCAGTGGGACGTTAAGGCAACAAGCACCAGGCTGGAATGCAGAACCCTACTGTGAAGAATGGATTGGAATGCTGTGTGTAGGTTTGCTTTCTCTCTCTCTCTCGCTCTCTCTCTCTCTCTCTCTCTGTGTGCCATATGTGCAAGCATGTGCAATCGCTAGAGTTCATGCATTTGTCGTTCTAGACTGAACTAGCACTGGAACGAACCATTTGCATTATAAAATGAAAAAATACACTGTTGACGTATAATAGCATACAAATAATATGCGCATTCATCTGCTAACCCTGTCAGAGTATGTTTCTGTGCGGTTGCGATTCATCTTTGTCAATGTCACCAGTAGAGCAGGCCAGGCCAGAGAGGCCATTTCCCCTCCCCCACCGCCAATTGTAGATACAATCGCCTCCTTTTGTAAATATGTTTATTCCAGCGCTACACTACACTCAACGTTCATAGGCGTTATCAAAGGGCAAGAAAACCCTCCCCGTTTATGATATGGTCGGTAGGATAAAGGCAGTACAGTATCCTACAAAACCAATGATGATGTCAGCGTGTTATTGACTCTCTCAGGTCTGAATGACTGAGCAGAGCGGAGGGGGCGTGGGGAGCGGGGAGGAATTCATCTAGTGCAGGGGAGTGACTGGCCAGGCAGAAATGAGTGAGTATTGTGGTGTGGGGGATGGGTGGGACCTTGCAGTCTTCGTTTCCGCAGACATAATCCGTCCCGGTCGCTGCATAGCTCTTAAATAGTCAATAATCTCTCCCTTCGTGTGTATTAGTGGATCGTTCCATTTTCCGTCACGGTGTAGAGTAATGGACAATACTTGTTTAGCAGACAACATTTTCACTTACATGGAGCTCTCGCATTGTTAAGGAACCACGAGTAATATTTCGTCTTAATTAAATAAGAAGTGGTGGAACACAGCACACTTTACAACAGATATGCTCCTATTGTATTATGAACCGAGATTAATTGTTATAGTATTTGCTTACTGTTGCTATAGCCTATCGTGGAAGAGATGGCTATATGTATGAGCCATTGCGCACTCCATTTTGTTATACAGAAAGACGGGACATTGAAAACGTTCCCCACAGGCCAGCATTATTAATGCAAACGACTGTAGGCTAATCAATTGCGTGTAACCTTGACAAAAATCAAATAGCCGGCGCCCACAGCATATTTGACTGGTCTTTGTCGCAGAAGACTAATTTAACAAGAAAAAGGAAATGAATAACAGATTACGCAATGTGCTCGACAGGAAATGCCTTGCTCTACATATGCCGCTCTGTGTGCCTGCGTGCGTGCGTGTGTGTGTGTGTGCGTTAGTGCGTGTGCAAAAATCCAGCAAGTTAGGCTATACCCTGGTGGAATGGGGGAAGGGAATATAAAAGAAATACAGAGTGGGAGAGACTAAAGATACTGTATATGAGATTGTGTGTGTGTGTGTGTGTGTGTGTATACAATATAAACAATATATATATGATAAAACATTAGAATCAATTGATTGAGTTGGCCTGCAAGAGACATAATTGTTTATCAGCCATGTTAATTATTATTTGTTTTACTACACAAGAGCCCTTCCTGCCATAAGAACGTCTCTCTCCTCATTACGGTTGCCTTCTGTCTCACATTTGACTCTAAGCACAGAGGTTTTCAGCAGGGGGTCTGGGACCCCTTGGGGGTCATCAGAGGTACTGCAGGGGGTCCTCCAAATTATTTGATCGTATTTTCTTCCAAAACTTAAAATGTCAGAAAATATACATACAGTAAATACAACCTGTGCTGTAAATGTAGAATTCTGTCAATTATTTTAATGGCTTAGTTAGTGGTCTACTTTTATATATGGCATTATTAGGCCGCCCTGAACATTATTGTTTGCCTGACAACTAAATATTTTATACCATGTGCTCTGTTTCTATCAGCCAAGGGGTCCAAACCATTTTGAAGACCATAGCTGTGTTACCATTTCATTGATGCACACATACCCCCATCAATCTTTCCCTTTTATCAATCTGATCAGGCAGTCTTATGGATTCGCGCCTTGACCTAACACCACTCATGCACACAGGGAAATAATATCTAACCAGACTGAACTGTGAATATAGCATCGCCATATGTGGTGGCTAATGAAAGCCCATTACCGGCGTATGCCCAGACAAACACGCATGTAGATCTTTATCATTGTCTCTCCCTCGCTGAATAATTGAATCACCAAAGCACGGAAGCAGACCACTGTATCCCGCTCTCGGCGTGCGGAGGTTAAATTATAGCCCAGTAGGCGAACACAGACGTTATATACGGTGTGGAGTGAACGTTCATAAAGATAGATGCGGCCAGAGTCGTGCTTTCTTAGGACCCCCGTCATTGTCAGAGGTCTATGTAGGCCGAAGGTGAAATGAAATATCACATCTCCTTTGAGGTGGGCATTGTGTAATATCCATCTGCTGGAGGTGGTGTGTGTGTGTGTGTGTGTGTGTGTGTGTGCGCGCGGGGGGACGGGTGGGGGAGGGGGGGCGGAGGTGTTGACAAAGACAGAAGCGAGGCGAGGAGGGGGGACAGCGTGCGACAGAAAACAGGACAGAAGAGAAGGGGGGAGGGTATAAAGAGACTGGAACAGAACAGAGGGTATTGGCACATGGGGGAAGGGACGTGCCGTCGAGAATGTACAGTAGATTGAATGCAGGACGGGGGCCGCGAGGCAAAGAGAGACCACCGTGTGTGACTGAAAGGAATGGGGGGAAGGGTCACGGGGTCAATGCAAAAAGGCGATCGTGGCGGAGGGATGGAGGGGGACGGAGGGGGGGCAGCAGCCATGACAGATGAGTAGGCTGGTAATCAATCGCTGCCTTTGTGCATGTGCAACGGCCTAAAGATGCAACCACGGGAGGTGTGTGCGTGTGTCTGTGTGCGTGTGTGTGTGTGTGTGTGTGTGTGTGTGTGTGTGTGTGTGTGTGTTGTCAACCACTGTTTTCAGGGGGAAAGGGTGCAGTGGAAGTAGAGGCAGGGAGAGGGGAAGGCGCTGACTGTTTACTGTTGTTGTCAGGCAGCTACAGCTCAGGGTCAAATGCGTTAAGCAAAGGGGGGGGTCTTGTTGACGTGGAAACAGGGTGGGTGTAATGATCTTCAGCTGAGTTGGTCCACTCAGCGCCCTGAAGTGGCCTTGAAGACATCGTTGTTATTGATTACTATTAGGTAGTTTAGCAGACGCTTTTATCCAAAGCGACTTATAGAGTGTACAGTTACAAGTATGAAGGAGTGGGATGGGGTTATCTTGCTCAAGGATGCTTACAGAAAGGAAAGACCAGAGAAGACAAAAAAAAAATGGCCTTATCCCTTGATAGCTAATTATACTTATTTTCATGTAAGATGAGGCCATGAAATTAAATGAATGTTCCTTTAAGATGTTACGGCTTAAAGAAGAGTATGTTCCAACCAATCATAGGTAGATCACGTGACCCATGGCCAATCACGACATGTCATGGCTTCAAAATATCCCTCCAAAAACCAACGGGTGACACACATGTGCACTGCATTTATTTACATTGCAATATTTATTTTTTATTTCATTCAGGAACAATAGACCTGGATGTATCACCATCACGTATAGTAGGCTTCAGTGTCACATGGTTTAAATATATGAAAAAACTGCATTACTTACTAATGATAATATTATTATAATTAGTATTGTGTAGCGCATTCTAGTCTAAATGCATTCACTCTTTATAAAAAGCAAATATTTCTTTGAGCAGTCTTCAGTTACTGATCATATGACGAGGGCATTATAACAGGTGCTATAGAGAGGAATGGTATTAACAGAGATGGCAATATCACATAACACTGAATGGAATCTTTTTAGCTAGTCTGGTTGCATTCCTGCCCTGGTCAACAATACAATGACACTTAATCGCACATTGTGTGATAATAATTTAAAGGTTTTTCTTATTGTTATAGATCCACCAATTGTGAAATGCTGGGCCGATAATGATAACGGTGTTTAAAATACTAATTTGGCCTCCCTATTTATTGTCATGCTTTATATTAAATATGAATAGTTATTATATAATTAATAATGCCAATACAAAATGTATATGAGTTAATATAATATATTATTATAGAAATTGTTATGGTTATTATGCTTTCGGTGACTAACATATTCTTTCTGTATAAAAGATAATATTAACCCATGGTATTACCGAGGCGCTAGGCTTCCAAACCAATACGACTGGCACTATCCTAATTTGCTTGCAAGCCTGAATATAACTCTATACTCATACTATTTTCATACTATTTTCAGAGTTGAAATGAGCAATGTTTTTTAAATGTTTCGAGGAATGACAGGGCATATTGTGCTCCTCCTAGCCACGTTCTGCCATAACAGGTTGAGGGAGTATGGTACACTCACTGCATACAGTAGGCTATCTTTAAAAAAAAAAAACCTCCCTCCAGATTTCTGTCACTGCCACGCAGCACCACACAGGCTGTATGTAATGTGCCATCGTGGTCATGTGTTTATAATTCCTGTATGCTCACATATGGACATATTCTCTGAAATATTACTTTGTTTTTCTAATACACTGACAGTTTGACATGTATTGTGGCATGCCATTAAGAGGGTTAATGCGTTTTACAGTACAAAATACTTTATAGCCTATTAACAGGGAGTATTGCAATCACAGTATACTGGCAAGTGAGTGATCTCCAACAGTTAAATAAAATGTACTTTATTCAACAATTTATGTTAATGAATTTATCTTGAATTGGTAGCCTATATCTACTGTAGCCTATATGTATACTGTATACATAAGACACAATAAACATATAGGCTGCCCGTATTTCCTACTATGAAATGCGTTCACTTGCCCAATTTTTTTAAATGTATTTACAGGAGTTGAATGATTTAAAGTAAACAGACCTCAAATATTGCCTTAAAGAAGGGTTGTTGCATTTAACGTGTGAAATCACCCTGTTATACCAGCGACCTCATTGTTACTAGATTTTTTTTCTTCAGGCGTTACAGCCGACCCAAGCGTACTCCTTTTCATACTGCGACATCCATTTGATGTTTATGTGACTGGGGTGTCTTTCTTTTCAGCTATGAGATCTGCAGAGAATTGCCCAGGACTGGCTCATTTTCGCGTGGCGGGTCAGCTCCTCTGTGTTTCAGTCTGAAGCCGTTGGCTGCTACTGAACCGTTTGGCTCTTTCTCTACTAGCGACCAACCTTACAATCTATACCAATTGCTCATCCAGGCCATTTTAAAGGGGTTTTCTCAATCCATGCGCCCTTGTTTTCACACCACAACGATCATTTGGGAGTTTACGCAGCAGATTGTCGCATCGGGAGGCCGATATAACGTCTTTCAGAGGTTAAATTAGAGGTAGAAAACAACGGTGGGAGAGGAGATTCCATATTAGGAGCACAGAGGAGAAGGTACCCCTTGTGTGAATTGGAGCCTCCGGTGAGTGTTTTCTCACATTTGTACATTATAAATGCGATTATAAATTGTATCCCCGTGTACATAAATGATCGGTTGGCGTGTATTGATCGTCTGGGCCGCGTGTGTGTTTGTTTGGGACGTTTATTTTGATGTTTTCTCAGGGGGTGGGGGATGGGCAGTGTCACAGCGTGCGCGCACACACAACGCACGAATACGTGTATGCGCGTGGCAGTGAGCGTGCGTGTGTGTGTGAGAGAGAGCTTGTTCTGCCTTTCTTTACTTTAACTGATATACTGTAGAATAATGTAGAATAATGTAGAATCGCCATTTTTGCCAACTTAACAGTAACGGGTTACTTGGGGGTGTTTGGTGTAACTAATAATTTGTACAAACTATAATGTTCAGTATATAACATTATAGTGCTAAACTCGCCGTGCCAGTTGTAAGTAAAAGTTTGTTTTAATCATATGTGTGTTTAAAGTTACTTAGTACACAAATGGAAGTGCCACAAGTTAAATCAAAGCCTGGCAATGTTCCATGCAGCTGGCTTTTTTGTAGCCACGAGTATGGGGGAGGGGCACGCGTATGAAGGGTCGATCACTTGCCAACCTTTGTGGAAATCAATTCATTGACCCAATGTACCCGTTAACAGATTAGTGTTGTGATAAAGAAGTACACAATCTGGACCAGCCTGTTATAGGTTGCATATGTGCGTGATTTATTAAAAGTTTCTTTTTAACATACTGAAGACATGGGAGCAGGTTTTAGGTTTGAATTTAAGACATCAAGACCTAATCAGATGCTCAATTAAAACGGGTTTCAATTAGCTCTTGAGTCTTCACACAACTCACACAGAGTTCTTGTTTATTCTGTTGTTTCTTACATGTTATTGTTGTGGGCTTGTCTGCTTGGTGTCACCATACTATTTCAACAAAGGTTTAGGTTTGTATCAGGGTTACACATTTAACCTGCGTTCCCTTTGTATTTGTGACAATATGAAAAAATGTTCCCCCTGGTTTTCAGGATTGTTTATGCTGTTTTGTTTTGAACAAGGTAGTAAAGCTGACGTGTTTTACTCATTGGAGTTCCAAATGGTACCATGGTGTGGTAACATTTGGAACAGGGAAACGCAATATCACTCACCCATAACACAAATGGTGTTATTTGTTCAAATACAGCTCCACATTATACAGATGACATTCAAGCACTTTGTTCAGCTGTATTGTCTCTGATTTGTATTCAAACAAAGTGATGATGCAGCTTAATGATGGACATGGATATGTGCGTCATAGCAACATCCATATTGCAGGATGTTAATAGAAAAGGAAGGTTCCATCAGATTCCAAAAAATGCTCAAGAGATTGGAGGACAAGCAAAAATGGGCGGGGCTTGGGAAAGGTTAATTGGCATAGACCTTGTGTTCATTTTGACACTGCTGGAGCAGCCTTCCTAACCAATCGACATTGCTACAACTGTTTAGTAGGACCTATCACTTAATTTAGCTCTACCACCATTTTGAAACAAACGTTTATCTCATTACAGTTTAGCCACATCGACTGGTCGCTGACTGAACCGCCGTCCACAGTGGTTGTGAGAAGGCCAATGCGCGCAGGTTTTCCGTACTATAATCGCAGCGAATGTGGAACTGAGAGCAATTGTCAGGCAGAGCCAGGCTACAAAACCGATGCAGAAATTGCGATGTACTCCCAGGTGTGCCCACACTTTTTGTTAATCACCACAAATTTCGTTCAGTGGTCAACGATCTGCGATTGAATTGACGTGAATAAAGAAATGCAACGTGTGAAAAGCTTTTAGAGACTTAGGCTATATTTTCTGCCAGGTAGATTGGTCAACCTCGACTCAGAAATGTCTGGCTCACAGATTCAGAATATATCTTGCTTCTGCGTCCCAAATAACTATTCTCAGTGTCCCCTGGAGATATATTTTCATATTAATTCTGCAATCTGTGGCCTGTATTTAGAATAACCTGGATAGAGGACTATCCTGGTTGTGGATAACATAGCTGGAATTAGCTTTATATTTTTTATTTTTTTATTTCCAGAGCATAATCGTAATTAATTGACGTACAATGTTATTACTGCTTGTGTGGGTGAGATCTAAATTATGGTTATAAATAGTTTAACTAGACTGTACTCTGTGCAGTGTGCAATTTTGTTTAGTTCCCCAAGGCTTTGAAATATGATGCTGACAAGATTGTACAGACATTGTTCTTTTTGTCTTGGTCTCGGATCAGGTTAAGCTGCAACCTAGAATATGACTTGTCATAGCCTGCTGATTGATTGATTGATTGATTGATTGATTATCTGGCCTTTTATTAGAAGAAGAAAGAGATGAGGACAGGTACACTTATGTAAAATGGCTTATCAGTGTTGTAGATTAATATGAGTGGGGGATGGGAGAACCACAGAACAGAGAAAGAGGGACAAATAAAGTGCTATTAGAGTTCCTCTCTTGAATTACCATATCCATCTACATGCCTTAGAATTGGGCTATCTTGCAGACGATCTGCAAAGGTCAACATACCATGTGGTGTAATGTGTGGGTATGTTGGATGTAGAAGTCGCTTCACAATGACAGGCTCTACACTAGTGATTCATTCCTGTACTATTTTCAACAAAGAGTTTTTGGGAAATGAATGGTGTTTCTACTTGGCTACATTATTTTACTTTCTATGCTAATGCTAGGTAGAGCAAAGTCCACCAGATTCTTTTGGTTTTCCTTTCATAGACAACCCTGCGACCGCCATGAAAAATGTCAATCTCCAATAGTTGCGATTTGTTTGTGTGTGTTCACCTCTGTTCCGCAATGTGTGCAGTTGAACTTTTCCTGCGATCATGGGTGTGATCACAGGCTGCTCGCTGTGGTCGATAGCGGCAGCCTTTGACACACTTCTCCTAGTTTGGCGTTTAAAACCTGGCAGACTGCAAACAGTCAGTCATTGTCTCATACAAGTTTGTCAAGTGTGAAACGTTTGGCTGGAGTGCTGCCCAAACAAACGAGACACATGGCTGGTGTAGAAACGCTGTTTCTGCCACAGTACACAAGTAGGCCAGACGTCTCTGATGCTTCATCCTGCGTGTTCGGCTGTCTTCTCTTGTCACGTGACGGCGTCACAAGAGTCCCGGGGTGCGCTCCTGTTGATATTGAATAGCTGCGTTATGTGAGCAAAGTCGTTGCAGATGATTATGTTGAAACAGTGCATCTACACAGTTATTCGTTTTATTGGGAGTGTGCAATGCAGAGCACTACATTGTCTAAACAGCAACCAGGAAACAGGGTAAATGTTTAAAGGTTTAGATGAGTCAGGCTTGTAAAAAAAAACGAAACAAAGGAGGGTGTGGAGGTGCTAGTGTTTGCACACTCTTGAGTTCACATACAGTCACATGGTGCGTGGGGTGACCCCAAGGGTCAAGTTCAACACTGACGAATGCCTCGGTGCCACCCCCCCCCCGTCACTCTCTATCTCTCTCCGTCAAGCTTTGAGGTTTTTGAGCCATCACCCATTATCGCTCTTCTTGCTGCAGAGAAACGGATTGCAGGTTAAGCCCTAAAAATAGATCAACTTGCCAGTGGGTGGCGTTGCAGGTATTTTTGTGTTTTCCCCCACCAGCACTAGCCTGAACACCAGCTGTATGGCTGCTCACATGCACGCTACAATGTTCCCAGTAGTGTACAGTAGGAATTTAATGGGGAATTTCAATGGCTTGGCTGTTATAGTATATTCAGCGATAACAGAAAAATATATTTGGTATCGCTATTAGTATTTCTTCTATTTTGTCCCCTAGTTTCAACTGTCCTGTCTGTGTTGTAGGCTATCTCCCTTTATAATCCTAGTACACAAGGCTATCTGTGTCTAAAATGGGGTTTCCCGATTCCCGCAAAGCAACAACTTCAATACAACAAGACACTGCTGCTTTCCATGCCTGCAAGGAGTATTTTGTTTTGTCTGTCTTTCTATGTACCCTGTAATCTTTTCTCACGCATTTCTAAAACATTGTCCAGTGTTAAGTCAAGACATATTTGGCGTCTGAAAAAGTGGGGTTTAACTCATGACATTTAGACAGTATTTAATGTTTTTTCAAGATCTGGCTGTTATTTTCTTTATTTAATGCAATTAAAAACCTCCTTTGATTGTATATTATAGTCAACAAGGCTTGGCATTTAGTCCCCCCTTGAGAAAGCATTTGATTTAGGCTAGAATTTACCAGAGCCATGTAAAGAGAGAGTGTTGCTTCATCTCCGTTCACTCCAATTGACCATTTTTTCACAGCCTCAAAATAGTTCCCGGAACTTAGCCTAAATACTAAAAGCACACTATAAATTCTATTTTAAATGTAAATCGTTGCATTTATTGACTACAAATTACTAAAACATTAAGTTATTCTTTTTTTTTTCTTTTCTCAAATTGCCCACCAAGCACTTCCTGGAACAATTTTCCCATAGGTTTTGCCTCTCCGTGAACCATGTGACCATTGAAAATGTTGAACTTCCGTTGGCGTAACTCTGTTATTTCCATGGCTCTGGTATTTACAAGGCAGAATGTCCAGTGAGGCTTCTATCTGAGGCTTAGCTAGAGTACTTAATGAGAAAGTGAAAGCTGAGGACTGTTTAGCTCCTGCTAAATGTCATGGGATCATTGCACTGATGCAGTGGGATTATTATCAGAAGAGAAACCCACTGCTGCCTTTTAAAATAGTAGTGTGCTTTATCTGTAATGCTGGGTGAAATCTAAAGGACATAGGCCTTGCTCACCCCCATTTTCCACCGGGCGCATCTCTGTCGCGTTCCGGCTCCGTCACGGAGCTCTTTTCAATGCAGGTGAAGCACCAAAGCGTCCCAGAAGCGTCCCAGAAGGATCTTCTGAACTGCCGCCTATTTTTAGTGGAGCCGAGCAGATAGATGTTTCTGGGACGCTCGTGAGACGCTCGTGAGACGCTCGTGAGACGCTCGTGAGACGTTTTTGAAACTGCCAATCAGACAGATCTCGTAATTTCGGTTTGGTTTGTTGCTATGTAAACTTGGCGAAAACTCAACAAGACGCTCCGCTTCTGATGCGCTGCGAAACAGAGACGCGCTTGGTGGAAATCAGGCGTTAGACATCGGTTTAGAGTTCCGTTTAGCCTCGGGGCTGGCAAGGTTGACGTTGACTTAGTCTCAGCCCCTTCCGTCCATCAGCACAACTTCATATATGCAACCCGTGCTGGACATGTGATTATACCCCTAATAAGATCAACAACACTATCAGGAAGTTGGGTAGTAGGTTTTGGATTACACTACATTTTATCAAAATAATAGAAGGTTAAAACGCATGACCATATACACTAATTGTCTAGACCAGAGGTATTCAATGTTTTTCAGTGGAGGACCCCTTGGCTGATAGAAACACAGTAGAGGGAGCCCCTACAAAGAATTTGTGATTCGTGATTACTATAAATTACTTGTAAATTACTATATCGCGTGTTTAAATTGTCAAGTTTTTTTTTAAACGCTTGCATGAGATGTGCTTTGTTTCACTCGCTATCTCACAAACGTTGTCATGTTGCACATGATTCATGATAGTCGAGTGTGTATGACGTCGGCGAAATGTGGTCGTTTTTGTTACCCGACGCAAAACTGCTGCGTGTTTTCCAGTTTCACTCCCCGCATGGCCTAACTCCGCCCCCACTCACTACAACACCTACGAGCGCAGCATGGAGGTAAACACGCAACTGGTTTGTCAGGAGATCAACAATGGCTAAATCATATTGAGATGGTTCGGGTTTAACATAACTAATGAGCAGCAGTAAGTGTGGAAAACACTTGTTTCCATAATTTGTATTAATGACAACGGCAGACTGTGTTAAACCTTGTGGTGGATGTACAGTGTGCTGCAATCCAGACTGGAAATTCATCGCTTCTGCCTTAAAATAATTCATTTATAAGGCCCAAATATTCTTCTGTGGATACAAACGGTTAGTTAGTTTGATTGGCTGTTTCTGTAGGCTATGCTAAAGGATTAACTGTCCATACATGTCAGGTAACAAATCCCCATATGTTAAGAGATTTGTTGGAAATAAATATTATCTTAGACTCATTTGTTAGCTTAGCAGGACATCCATTACCGTCTGTATGTGCTTCAACTTGTCTCCCATGTGCAGTCAGTGGACACACAGGTCACAAGTCTTTGGTGCAGGCCTTATTATTATGGGTGGGCTACAGCAGTTATGAGTTAAAAAAACTGAATAGTGCTATATTTTTATTTTAAGATTTACATTTTATGTCTTCAGCAGGAAAAACATTTTAAATCAGGCTGTTAACTGGAGTACTGGAGAGTTTATAAGTTTGTGTAATTTTTCATTTCAGTTTTGATGAACTGTTAGTAAACAGGCAGAGGAACCATTTGCACTTTTTAAATCAAAGGCTTATAAATAAAGGCATAATTGGGACATCTCACATGCATTTGGCTTACACTAAACCCTAATACAACATAACGCGATATATATCTTGTATCGCCATTCAGCCCAAAAATATTGAGATATTACTTTTTGTTCATATCGCCCAGCCCTAAGCGTAAGTTACCTTTTCTTTTTCTTTATTTTCTTAGAGTAGCTGTCAGATCTATACAGTTTAGACAGAGGGTTGGGTTAAGATTAGGCTAAGTGTTAAGATGGCAGTGTAATTTAAACAAATAGGCTATGGTCTGCATGCAAATGTAACCTATATAGAAAGCAATATCAGTTTGCCCAATGACTAGGACGTTATGGTCTGTATAGCCAAAGACGCGACAAGAAGGGTTTTTGTTTTTATTGACTACTTAAGTTACATTAAATACACATGGAAACATGCAGGCAGAAAAGCAAAGGATGTGCAATATGGGGAGGGGGGTGAATGAGGGCGAATGGGGGGGGGGGGTTCATATAATTCATATAATTGTGTGTTTAAGGGACATTGTATCAGCATTCTGTTCATCTGCTATTGCAGACCTGCTATGCTGAGAGCCAGATGTAATGATCACATTCCCACCATCCTGCCTCTGAGAACCCACTACATTTGATTTGGTATAGAGCAATCTGTGGCCTTCTGGGCTCACGGTGATTACGATTACAGTCGAGCCAGTCAGCAGGTCTGAATACATCATGTATTGATCGGTCGGTACTACGCGTGGCTGCCAGATTGCGGTTGATTTACTAATGCTGTAAAGATCTACTAAGATCTGCCTATTTTAAAATGAATGTACTTTCTTCCAGAGATTACTCATGAAGATATGGTCCAACAAAAAGTCCTAAATAGATTAAAGGAAAAAATATATATATTTGCACGTAATTCATTGCACATTATACCTTCATGAGGAATATTCTAACAAATGGCAAGTCTTGTGTAATCGTCACCTAGTTTTACTTGTACTTCTCGTGTGATTCTATTGTTCTTTTCACAAACAATAACACCTAAATATATACGCCTGCCCCCAAGCTAATAGCGCTGTTGTCTGACACATCGTATAGGCTACGCCTACATTGTATTGTAGGGAGTACAATACAATTGTGATAGTATAGTTGACGTAGAAGGGCATGTTGTTTCTGTAAGCTAGCTCTCATAATGAAGAGTGACATGTAAGCCTGCCCCTCCAGCTACTCCCCGTACTGCTGTAAACTATTTGCTCTGTCACCATGGCCTTGTGACGGGACTAATCACTGAAAGGCGCTTGAAAGACATGTGCTAAGCAATGTTTATTATTGGCATGCCCTGTCTTTGAATGGCAGTCCTTCCAGCCCCGTAGTACCCAGTGCCTCGTTCCTCTAACATAGCTCTGTGAGCCTGAATACTTCCTAACTGCTGTGTCCACGCAAGCTAGTCGGGACTCCTCCCCTGGAACAGTATCCATCCCCACCTTCCCCCGTCATTCTACAGGCCTCTGCTACAACCTCCAGAGTTCACAGACAGGGGGGAGGGGAGGACAACAATAGAATCTAGGGAGTAATGGATGGGGGAGATGGGAGGGGTGGACGGTGGACGGTGGACGGTGATTAGTTGGAGGGGAGACAGCTTGACTACAAGGTCAGAGACGCAGTGGAGAGTGGATGGGAGATGGCGGGTAGGGTCGGGTAGGAAAGGAGAGGTGAAGCGAGGAGAAGGGTCTGAGAGGAGGAGAAGGAACTATCCCCCTCCTCCTCCTCCCCCACTATTGTGGGAGAGGAGGAGGGAGTGGGGGAGGGAGGCTCCAACTAGCCTGGAGCCTTTTCCATGAAATGGTCAGCTAGCACCGGTCAGCTGGCTGCAAGTCTAATTATAAAGGGGATTTCCACAAATGAAAGCACATGACCAGAGCACTGAACACATGGTCATTTTCAATTGGTTAAAAATTACACACGACAACGCTGCAAAATGTTGGATATTGTGCTCAATAAATAAATAATAGATTTTACATTTTATTAAAATAATCAGGTCTGTATGCACAGTGGCACAATGTTTGTTTGTTTCTACATTCAGGGGAACAATAGAGGAATGGCACTTTTTTAGACAGTCTCAATTTTTAAGGGACAATTTGAGACATTTCTTGTTATTGTTAATGTATTATTAGTGATCAATTAAATAGGCTAGAAGTTATAGGCTACCTACCTACCATTGTCACTTGGAGTTGCAGTTGTATGTCCAGTGATGATGCATGCAAAGATGGTCATAATGTGGCAGAAAAATCACAATGAAGACATGGCGAGAACATTATTGTGTTAAATTCAACTTACTAGTGAGCTCAGCAATAGCAAACGACTTGCTAGCCGGTGATACTTTCACTTTGTAAAGTAACCCCCATTTTTTTAAAGGGGTCTGTGCATCAGACGTTCAGCACAGAGTTGCTGAACGTACTGTACATCCAAACACGTGTGTTTTATGGTAATTCACGCACCGGCATCTTTTTTTTTTTTTTCTCTCGCACTCCTAGTCTCTTGTTCTGCATTCTGCTTCAGTAATGCCCCGGCTGTGGGGGGGCACTATACGGTTTCCTAGTATTATTGTACGGTGGATGTTAAGTTTCTTTTTTAATGAAATACGTTAATTCAAATAAGAAACTGGAAATGGCATTGCCTGGTACATCCTTTAGTTTTCTGATGTAGTTCATTTTAATTCAATTTGAATTATTAATTCACTTTTCTTCCTGGCGAACACACTCATTGAGCGAATCCTGTTTGTTTACCTAGCATATCATCAGTTATATTCCGTCACCCCCCCCCCCCTTCCCTTAGGGTTAGGGTTATCCATCGAGTTTTTCTTTTTTATCTTGATTTAAATTGCCACGATTAGCATTGTTGCTAGGCTAAACTGTGGATGTACTGTAAGGTTTTTAACAAATGCATTTGCTTTTCAACACAGTCGATGCAGCAGTATTTTGCAGAATCAATATAAAGTATAAAAATATATATTTTTCAATGCTCTTGTTGCTCATCCTTATAGATGGTGATCATTGAGTGTAAAACGTGTTGAGTTTCAATGATTAAGAAATTATAGTCATCGTGATTACTATTGGTGTAACGGTTCACCAAATCCACGATTCGGTTCTTATCTCGGTTTTTGAGCAATGGTGCGGTTCATATTGCGGTTTTAATATTTTTTTTCATTTGAGTGGTATAATCTGGGAATGTTTTTAGCCTTGATTACATTCTGTACAATAGTCTTATTTTTTCTATACTTTCTGCCACTAGATGGCACACTAGTACCAGCTTCTCAGCCAAACAAGAACACTGTT